>PVKB01004808.1:0-124100 GCA_004027205.1 Ctenodactylus gundi
TAAAATGAACATCTTCGCTTCACCCAGCACTCAGCATGTAAACTCCCGCCACTCCCGTGATAAAACTCAAACTGAAAACGCACTCTCCTGAACAATAAACATATACTACTGCCTCTGAGCTTTCATTTACAAGTTGGATGGGGCAGAAGGAGTGGCACAGAGGCTAAATAAAGTGCTTGCACAGTGAGCGCAAGGCCCTGAGTGTGACTCCTCAGCACTCCATAAGCTGAGGGTGGTGGGAGACACCTGCGATCCCAGCACTCAGAAGGCGGAGGCAGGAGGAGGCTACATAGCAAATTCAGGACCAGCCTAAGCTACAAAGGAAGACTCTGGCTCAAAAAAAAAAAAAAAAAAAAAGATAGATGGATAGGTAGGGAGGTAGGTAAGTAGATAGATAGATGGATGGATGATAGGTAAAAGCTGGATGTCTGTACATAACTAAACTTAGTGGTATATAAACTAAGCAGTTTTATGTAATATATGTCTGAATATACTTATAGATACATTTATAGCTTTTGAAACTTATTAGTGCATTGAATTATGTGTTATACTGTTTTATCTGTTTTTATTCCATTGAACTATGCAAAATGTGCAACTATTTTCCCTGAAAACCAAAATGCCTGAAATATAAAGACCTGACCTGAGTGCAGTGACCTGCTGACACCAAATGACCAACTGACCATGAATATTTTCTCACAATTTCTGAGAGTCTGAAGTACAAAAGTCCTAATTTTCTCCATTGTAGGAAAGAAAACTGACAAGAAGGCTTACAGGAAGGTTTTCAAAAAAACCTTTTTTAAACTTTAAAGGGAAATCATGAAATTGAGAGCTTTCTAAAAGCAATCAAAATATTATGGATATATCTATACTTCTACGTTAAAGAGTATTTTCTTTGGAGGGGAAGGAGGGAGGAAGGAGAGAGAGTGCAAAGGAGAGGGGGGGAAGAAGATTGAGACAGAGGGGGGAAGGAAGTGAAAGAGGAGAGGGAGGAAGGAGAGAGGGAAAAAGAGGAAGAGGGAGAGAGAGAAAAAGGCAGGAAAAGTAGGGGGAGGGGAAGAGAAAGAGTGAAACTGAGACAGAGAGAATAAGTTAGTAGAAATGGACCCGAACTTTCACACTGAGGTACATGCCCAGCACTTGTTTATTTTTTAAATTTTAGACAGGGTCTCGCTAAGTTGCTCAGGCTGGGCACAAATTTGCAATTCTTCTGCCTCACCCTTCTACAGCGCTAGGATTATAGGCATGCACTACACGCCTGATTGTATTTTTATGTTTTAATTATTGCAATTTGCCAAGCATACAGATCCTCTGTTCATTTACTTCCTCTCCCTCTACCTTCCAGCAGCAACAACAAAAGGTATTACTGTCCCATGGACATCACTGTGTTCTGATCCCTGGGAATTGCAGTTTCTCTCATCTCACTTAAGCTATCCCCTCACTGGCAGGCACCCCACTGCTCATTTCCAGGAAAATCTGGGGCTCAAGTCCATGATCAGTTTTGTTTAAACTGAAAAAGCTACAAGTAGAGAGACTGAGATGGAAATTGGAGTCCTCCTGTCCCCAGTCACCAGTGTGGTCCTCGCCCAACTCCTCTCCCAAGCAGTAGCCTGCAGGTGGAAGATGGTTCCAGCTGCCCTGGCTAGGAGCAAGTACCACTAAGAGAACAGGAGTCAGATGCCAGAGAATCTCCAGACTTAATCTCCAAATCATCTTTTACCTTTAGTTAATCATTACAAATGAAGTTCTCATATATGAGTGAGTGTCTTATGTAAAGGAGACCTAATAGATTCCAATCATTTCAAGTGACACATTAAATACAGTAATTCAAGCACAGGGACCCAAAGATAGCAATCTCATCAGAGGAATATTAAAGGTTTGCAATAATTACACACAGCACAAATGCACAGCTACTGGATGTGAACCACAATTACAATGACTCTGTGTACAAAGACAGAACAGCAAGATTTGGTGAGGATTTTATTACAACCCTTATTGCATGTTCTGGCTATTTGAAAAAGACACAGGTACTCAAGACAGATTCTGTGGCAATTGGGTCCTGGCTTATCTTTGCTTTGTAACAATGAGTTAGTATACTACAAAGGACTTTGACACCTTTCGTGTGAGCCTTTCTTCCTGGAGAAGAAATGGATTTGTCTGAGATTGTAGTGATACAGAAAACCGAGATTACAGTCCAACTGCAATACTTTCCAGCAGTGGAGGAGGGGACACTGTTCCAGGTCCACATCAGTGCAGAAAAGTCTAGGAAAGAAAAGAATGAGAAAGGAGTCATGTGCCACAAGGAAACCACCGGGAAGCCAAAGCAAACCTTGGTGAAACAACGGTTTCATTTAAAGACTGAGATTAGCGTCTTCTCCATGATCTTACCTAATTCTTCAGGAGATTTGAGAAACAGGTTCTTGCCTTGAGTGCTTTTTCCTCTTAAAAATACAGACATAATATACATAATAAATATATAAATGCGTATTTTGTTTATAATGAAAATAAATATGAATTCATAGCTATATATTTATTATATATTTTGAGGGCGTGAAATGACAGTTGAACACAGTGGATTCACACTGTTACACGTCCAGCCCTTATTCTGATTTCGGGACAGGGTCGCACGAAGTGCACAGATTGGGCTTGAACTTTCAATCCTCCTGCTTACGCCTGTGCCATCAGCTTTTTAAAGAATATATTTGGAAAAGTCAGTAAGGTTAAAAGTGCCCTCATCCAAACCTCTGTGATTAAACCAGAATATTCATTTTCTAGATCCTGAAGCCAGAAGAAGCTGAGTAAGCCATCCAGTATCTCTAAGAAAAAGTTAAGTTTTCTTCCACTTACTTTTTAGTTAGTCATCTTCTATATGAGTCAGACTCATGTCCAAAAATAGGACTATAGATACTCCCATTTGACTTTTAATTTCTAAACCTCAATGGAGACTCGCAACTAATATGAGTAAAGTGCTTCAGAAACCTATAAGCGCCCCTTGCTACACATTCTATGGGACAGACCTAGGCAATACAAATGGATGGAACCAATTTTTAATAGCCAAAAAGATTTTTTAAAAAGTAAAAACACAAAAGCACGAATAAATGAGTTTAACAAGTATAAAACTAAGTGATATGTGATAATAATGAAATTCTACATCAAAAAAGAATTGTGGCTTCTGGGTCAAGGTGGTGGCTGAATAAAACCGCTGCACAATGCCTCCTCATTGAGCCACTTGAAAAGTTTAGGCTTTAGTCATAAAATGCTCGGTCAATGTAGCTAGGACAAGGAGAAGCACCCCAACAACTGAAAGGAGGCCAGTGGCAGGTCAGAAATACCAAAAGAATATCAAAAGCAGAGAAAAATAAAATTACAGCAGCCCAGGAAGCTACCACAGGCTGGCTGCAAACAGCTAGAAGCCACAGCCATCTTCAAATGGAGGAAAGCCCACGTGGAGCCCAGAATATTTTACCAAGCTAATAGAGGAAGTTAGTGCCCCAACAAGTGACAGGAGGCCACAGGAAGGTCAGAAATCCTGAAGTTACATTGGAAGTGGAGAAAAACAGCAGCCAATTGGGCGCAGTGTGGAGCAGCCAGCATCTGCAGGTTACAGACAGAGGAAATCCAGAGGCCAGAACCTCAGACTGAGGTAACCGTGAATCCAGGAGAAGTGGGGATCGTCAGCAGCTGGTAGTCCCAGCATCCAAAAAACAAACCTGCAAGTAGTGCATACTACAAAGACAATGTTCACTCCCCCTAGAAAAGCCCTCCTGGAGTCCAGACCAGAAGCAGAGCTCTACCGCCATAATGGACAATGATGTAAGCAGGAGCCATTTAAAAAAAAAAAAAAAAAAGCCCAAGCCTGAACTGATTAGAGTAAAAGAAAGCTCATGAGAGCACATCACGGCTTTTGGGGTCACCCTTAAACAGTGCCTAGGAAGAAACTGGCACAAGAGGCAGCTGCAGAGAGGAGAAAAATGGCTGCCCACCTCCCAAACAGCTCAGTGTAATGGGCACACCTCCAAGAATGGAGAGCCCCATCCTTGGGGAGAGAAGCCAGGACAGGTGGAAAAGCTTTGCTGAGGGGACTAAAGGTGAACAAGACACCCCAGAAGTCATCAGAACGTTAGGTCCTCCCTCACCGCCTACTCCCAGCACAAACCCAAGAGGAACTGTGGCTCCCACACACACCATCATACCCGTTCAAAGAAACCTCTCGGCTATGCCTCTAAACTGAAGTCCCTCAACACCAGAAACATGGGAAGAAGACAGAGCAACAGGGCACCCACAGAGATGACTGAGACCCCAGAAACTAATATCACGGGCCCTGAAATTGTGGAATACATAGGGAAGGAAGTCAGAAAAGCAAATAAATGAGTCAAACAACCAGTTCAAACAAGATATTCTCAAAGAAATGCAAGCAATGAACAGCAGGCTTAAAGAGGATCTTACTAAGCAAAGAATGGTCCTTACTAAGCAAATGATAGTGAGAGAAAGCTCACTGAGCATGTTGAAGCTACAAATAAAAAGCTGGCTGAGGTAAATAAGGAAATGCAAGATATGAAAGAACATTTGGTAGAGAAGTGGAAAATCTAAAAAGAAATCTAGATGAAATTCAGGATACGAAAAATATCTGCCAAACTGTGGTATTTATACACAATGGAATACTATACATCTATAAAGTCTGACAGCTTGGAGGCTTTTGTAAGCAAATGGAGGGAACTTGAGACCATCATGCTTAGTGAAGTGAGTTAAAAGCAGAAGGTGAAATATTGAATGGTTTCTCTGATATGAGAAACCCAGATCTAAGATCACAATTATCTCACAGAACTTAAAGTGAAAAATAAAGGGAATGGGGAGCGAGAGGGGTGGGAGTGGGCAAAGAATCTCAACAAAGATACAGCAAAATAAAGGAGAAAAAAAGAACTTTTGCCAAATACCCCAATAAAGGGATCTGCTGGACGCAGAGAAGAGACATCAAGATTTGACCACTACAGCCCATTCTAAGGGTAGGAAGCCGAGCTAATGAGTGGTGATTTGAGTGAGATGAGTCAGGCACAGAATATTAAACATGTTAAATATTGTATGGTTTCTCTGACTTGGGCATTCTATAGAACCACACGATGTGATAGTGGCAGCTATTGGGGGGGGGGGGGGGGGGGGGGGGGGGGGGGGGGGGGGGGGAGTGTGGGAGGACCAAAAATGGGAAGGGGTTGTAAAGTTGATATGACATATATGCGCACAAAACATTCAAGTTCACTGTAAACATTATGTATTGCATAGGTATATTAATGAAAATGGTGGAAAAAAATTCTAAAGGTTAATATAAGGAAACTATCAATTATTTAACACAGACCAAGTATTTCTAAAAATTACTATGTCAGCACTAACATTTTGGTTGATAATAGCACTGTTAAGAGAATATTTCTTTGCCTCAAGTAAACATACACTGAAGTATTTAAGAGTGATGCATTGTTAACAGTAATTATCTCTTCAAACACATTCTCTTAAAAAGGTTTGAGGGTGGAATATATTTGAAAAATAGTATCAGTCCATATGAAGTCTAGTCAAGCAATTCAATTAAACTCAAAGTCTTTAAAAATAATTATTTGAAGAAAATACAGTCATTCCTGGTTTAAGAAAAAAATTGAAACAAAATGATACTGTAAGTATTGTAGTGGCACACTGGTGTATGCGTGCACACACACACACACACACACACACGCACACACACACACACACACACACACACACACAATGTGTTGTCCTGTATTCAAAATAAATTTGAGATTTATAATGAAACATACTAGTATTAAAAGAACTGCTCTGAATTTAACAGAACTTCCAAGGAAGAAACAAGTTAACTATTACTCTAAGGTATCCTTGGGTTTTTATGAAATATGAAACTTACTATAAAAATCAACAGAAAAAAAACGCAGGTTTACTTCCCAATGATGTGAACAATAACCAAGTCATGGGCTGATTGCTAGCTGCTTTTTTCACCAAAGTACAATTTTTTCATGACTAAACGTGCAGTTACTTTGCTCGTTGAATGTTAGGTAAGAACAGCCCCGACAAGTCCAAACTTGGGACCAGTATAAAATAACTTAAAGATTAATACATAAAGGCTGTCTCATGTTACCTTTTGTATTACGTGACTTAATTTGTAATAGCAACCAAAAGAGGACTAATACACTATGCCCAGATATACAATTAACTGGTTATTAAGGAAGTCAAATGCTAATTCTACCCTAAGCCCACCCGAGAAGGAATATAGCTTATACCGTCCTAACAAGAAACACAGAAAGTCAAGTATTTCATGACACATGAAAAACTCAGAGGTCCTTCTTTCCAGGCAGATTTTTTCTCTTAAAAGCTCTTCAAACCAGGACATGCAATCCTTAATTACCAACACATTTTCCATCAAACTTAAAAAGGTATATAAAAACCATCAGCAACTTACTAGGAAAATATAAAGCATTTTCCTTAAAGTGAAAAGGTCAATATTAAGTATACAGACTCTACTAAGACAAAGAGAACCCAGGAAGTAAATATATTGAAATTTAAGGAGGTGTATAACAGAACTCTATTCTTGTAACAGAATATCTGATTGCTAAGCTCCCCACTATGATGTTATACACACCAACTGACATCTGGGTGATAATGGTAAAAACTTGCAGAGAAAAGTCTTTGTTTGACATACTTTTCAGGGGGCTACAAGGGAAAGTCCTCCTTTGAGTTGATCCTTTAAAGACCTGGCAGTTAGCTTCTCTCGCAGCAGAATTTGAATAATGATCAGTTTATCATTTATTATCTATGGATCATGATTAAACGGCAAAAGTTCCACTCAAAGAAGCCAAGACTCTCAAAATACAGTATACGTGGCATAACCCTCCTGAAATGCAAGGGACTGGCCTCAAATGCAAAAAGGAAAAGTTCTTGGAGAAATAATAAAAACAATACTGACAGACACTCCTAAATGAAGGGTTGTTTAAAAACCTGGTAAATTTTTATAAGACTGAGCCATTTTAAGTTGGCTAATTTTTATTCAGAAACTTCCTAGGATGAGTACTTCCATTATAAGATGCCTAATACATATTTCCATTTCTCTTTACGTATGATAGTAATAAATTTTCGGTTCACTTGGTAAAATCTTTTCTATTAAGTGTGTTTTTGATGGTTCATTTGTTTGCTTTGGGGTACTGAGGATGGAAACCAGGGCCTTGACACAGAGCCATATCCCCAGCCCATTTTTATTTTTCATTTTGAGACAGGGTCTCATTAACTTGTTAAGTTGCCCAGCCTGGGCTCAAATTTGCAATCATCTTGCCTCAGCCTCCCAAACTGCTGGGATTATAGCCTTGTGCCACCACACCTGATCTGTTTAAATGCTGCACACAAGAAAATACCATCATCTTTGGGGATTTTTTCCGAGGTTTTAAAATTAATTACGAACAGGAAAAAGAAAGTAGATTACACAAATTTATCCCTGTCAGACACTTTTTAAAAACAGTAAATTATGTTTGTTGAAGAACAGAATCAAAGAATTCAATGAATCTATCTTCTAGTTTTATTTAAAATATTTGAATGTGTACCATGTATGCATGAGAACAGATCTCTAGATTTCATCAAATTCTTGAATAAAGCAAGTTGTCAGAGTTACCAACTGCAACTATAAATACATTTTAACTTCACCATTTAAGTGTACAGAATATTTTTTTTTCTTTGAAACAGAGTCTCACTTTGTAGTCTAGGCTGGTCCTGAACTCACTATGTAGCTCGGACTGGCTTCGAACTCACAGTAATCCTCCTGCCTCAGTCTCCTGAGTGCTGGGATCACAGGCATGCACCACCACATGGCTTATGTGTTACACAGGAATTGAACACAGGGCCTTGGGCTTGCTAGGCAAGTGACTCTAACCACTGTGCCCTAGAATTATATTTGTAAAAGACTTTCTCTCTCATGAAATATATTTATATTCCTTTTAATCCAAAATTTAACCAGGAGAAATGTTATAAAAGCAAAATTCCAACATGCCCACTGAAGAAAAAAAAGCAAGTAGAGCTAAAAATTATATCTGGCTAGTAAATAGACTAAAGGCTTCCTCTCCCTTCTTTCACTGACTTAAGACATTGTGGGTTCCAGCCCTCGATATGCCCTTCAGGTGAATCACCACAGTCAGATTCCTGCAAGTTCAGGAAACGTTCTTCTCTGTCTACAAATCTCACCTACTCTTAAATGTGAGTCATTTGCACTAGCGAAGGAGCAAGTTGCTCCACTTGCTCCTGGGCAGGAGTCTGAGACGGCGCCCTGGAGGACAACCTCCACAGGGTAGAGCAGCTCTGAAGACCTCTGCAAGGACCAGGAAAATGCTCATCATTTATTCTTCGCCAGAAATTTCACTCCTTGGATAACCTTACTTTCAAGACCTGTTCTTAATTAGAGATGAGAAGTTTCCTTCAACTTGAAGACATTCGTGTCTGGTGAATGGACAGCCAACCAACGCAATGAAAGGTAAATGAAAACAAATTTATTTTTCTTAAAAGCTATGGTTAATGAGACCCTGCCCTATTGAGACTAGACTGACACTTCTTAAATGGGAGGTTTGAGGAAAAAGTAGAAATTAGCATGCTGACTGAACAGGATATATGAATCTTCCTGGGGAGGCACCACCTTCTGAAACAGGGCCATGGGGCTTCCTGGTGTCCAACTCAGGCAGCCAGACATGGAAACTGCATACTATGCTTTGGAAATTGGGAATGTTCTGTGCTCACTGCTATTTGGTGATTTTTTAATACACTTACTTTTTTAGATGAACAATATCCAGTGCCCCTGGTAATTATCTCCCCAAAACCTCACACTATCTGCTTCATAATCTCTCACTTACATTTTTAAAAAGGGAAAAAGATTTTTTTCTCTGTCCCGAATGCCTCATTTCAATAAAAAGAATCTCAATCTTTTCATTTTACCACAAAGAACAGGGCAATCCTCATTCTGATACCTCAGGAAATCATGTTAAAACACGTCAGGAAAGGCGCTGGGAACTGCCTGGCAACTGACAAACAGGTTGGCAACAGCTCCGTCCTGCTCCACATTCAAACTCGGAGGGAAGTTCCCTCTTGGGGAAGGAAATGGAAGTATATATGTAGATCCCAATGCTACAAATTACAGCAAGGACTTCCAAAGGCAGATGAGTCTAGGGTAGTGTGACTGATCCGATATATAAAGTTAAGGTTTATCTATGACAACATTTTACATCATATTCTCAAGTTGAATCTGCCTTCATGTCAGTTCTACTGTGTTTTAACAAGAGTTGTCTTTCATAATTCTAATCTGAGGGTTCAAGTTACTAGCAGTAAGAACGGGAACAAATCTGGCCCTCTGTTACTTTATATCCGGGTTGAGGGAGAGCCAGACACCCTGTTGGTAACCACTGCCATTATTATTTGTGACAATTCGAGGCCATCTCTACGAAGGTAGAGATCAGGGAAACACATTCTCCTAGTCCTTCAGCAAAATTCCATCCTCACAATATTGTCCCTGGCATTGGTTTTTGTAGCTATAGAAAGCACTCTTAAGTTCTGAATTTTATATTTAAGGACTAACCTTAAAACAAGAAAGTATTTAGCCAAGAAAACTATAATTATTTCATGAAGACACTGAGGGAACCATGTTTGCCTCCGCTCGCTGGTACACGGAGAGGGCTTGTGGCATCCAGAGACGGAGGAAGAAGGCAAGTTTACTAAAGTAGAGTGCTCGCTCCCATTCAGGTTCGGCACACCAGGCTGCCTACTCCTCTTTCTTCTGGGGTGTCTCAGCATGCCACTTCCCTTAAGAACAAAAGGTATTTCATGTTAACTTCATAGTTTGAGAAAATGCCACAGAAATGTCAGAAGAGAACAGAATGGCCATTAATTTCTCAAAGCCCCATAAAGGGTGGGGTAACAAAAGAGACAACAGCAGTAAGGTAAAATCTCGATGAATTATTCCCTGCAAGTCTCAGGCACATTCTCTCTGCAAAGGTATGAGATGGTAGTTTGGATTCCAAGATTCCAAGAAAAATGGCTCATGTTTGGGGATTGACTGTGCCAAAAGTCATCAGTAGACTTGGACTGACTTCCCAGGAGCTTGCTTCCCTCCTCCTCAGAGGCAGAATAAGGGGAGTTAGATAGAAGGTCATTACAGGCTCCACGAACTTCTAGATGTCCATAATCTAAGAATTAGTTATCAAAGAATCAAAGGTCAGCAGTGACTGAAAAAAGTGGGCAGAGCCAAAACAAAACAAAACAAACAAACAAACAAAAACACCCTAGAGGTCCTCCCCAATCTTGCCCCTGGCTAGCCCCAGGATGTACAGCAAATCTCAACCTCCCTAGGTCTCAGAGTCTTCCTTGCAAGACGGAGATGAATACTGTTTCATCTACCTGGGCTGGAAGTTTTACATTAATACAAATGTTGGGACCACTTATACCCTCTCTCTTTATAATGTTTTCCAAAACTCTGCCTCACTGCGTGGCAAACACAAAGAAAACAGAACTTCTTCTGTCCATCTCATACCTTCTTAGTAAACTCTGTTTCATTGAGAGATGGCCAAAGATGAGGAAACCTACTCTATATGTTTAAAGGAGAGCTCTCAATCAGTTCCTTTTGATATAAGACCTTACACTAAGTAGCTCATATTAGTGATTCCTTAATTTCTCTTATACAGTATTCCTAATAACTTCTGTCATTTGGAAAAAGTAATTGCTCAAATGTCTTGTTCATTCTTTTTCCCGTGGTGCTGTGGGTAGAACATTGTGCCTTTCACATACTACACAAGCACTCTACCACTGAGTTATATTTTAAGCCCTACTTCTTTTTCATAATACATTAAGGATCTATATGGCGTATGTTTCTTGCTTTAATATTAAAATAATAATTACTAGCATACATTGATAACTTAGTGTGTGCCAAGACTACCATATTTTTATCAGATATTTGAGAAAAAAATCAGAGGCATGTACTATTGCACCCATTTTACAGCCAAGCAAACTAATGTTTAAACAGTATACCCCTAAGAAGCACAGCTTTGACTTGAACCACATCTACCTGGAATCAACACTCATTTTATTTACAACTTTTTAAAATTCTGAGTAAACTCATTCTTTGCTATTAGCTACTTTTTGGGTGAGTAGTTTACTAGATAAAATTACACAAGTTGGTGTATTTACCCTACTACCTGACTAAAGTAGGTAAATGAATGGCCTGAGTGTACAACACCCTACAATCAAGGTAGAGCAACTCTGATTCCGAGTTTTCCCTAAGGAGACATCAGGTCATAATCAGCCCTGAATACACAGCTCGCGTTGAGGCAGGAGCAGAACAGGAGCTAGGAGCACAGTGCTGAGACTGACTTGCATTCAGACCCAGGCTCTGCCTCCTGCTAACCATGCTAACACAGACACAGCAGCACAGCAGCAACACACAGCATGTGCCTGTGGGGAAAACCTCCCGAATCCTCATCTTCTTGGCCTGAAAGAACAGGAGAAATAATTCTTGCCGCCATTCACAAAAAGTATCTCAACACTGAGCTCTCACTACATACGAAGTCTACACCATGGCAAATGCCTTTTCATCCTTATGAGGACTTTTATAGAAGAGGAAACTGAGGCCGACCGGGGCTAGGTTACCTAAGTAAGTTAGGGACAGGTCTGCAATGAGAATCCCATATGCTTTCAATAAACTGAAGTATATGCACATAAAGTAGAACAGACTGAGGCACAGAAGAAGGGCAGCCTGTGTTTGCTGACTCGTTAAGTACTGTCACACCTGATGAATGGGAAATACAGACTTTCAGGCTGACAGAGCAGCACTTTAGGCTCCCAGGTTGAAGACACGACTGGCTTTCAGCTAACAGCACAACGCTCTGGAGTCACAGAATAGTCAAACTCTGGTTTTCAAGTCCATGAGTCTAGTGGGTCCCCTTTACAAAACAGGCCAAGATTCTGGGTACCCAACAAAAGACACAATAGACTGAGAGACCTATGTGAAATATAGCTGAGAAACAAAAATGTTCACAGAAGAATATGCGGGCTGTGTGCCTAGGTTACAGTGACAGCTGCATGGCTGCCAGGCCCCTTCCTGAGCGCCGACAGGAGACAGCCAAGGTGCAATCCATGAAGGGACATCAGCGGCCTCTGCACCGCAGGGGTGGAGGGCCCGCCATGCTCTTGCAGTGGATGACCTACTTACTCCAACTTGTTCTTCCTCATACCTGCCAGACCCAAAGATTATAATTAAAACCAAAAATAAACCATTTTGCATAAATCTAAGAAACAAACTGGAAAAACTATACAATTCTTTCCTGGATATATTTCAAAAACTTTAATCAGGATAATGACTTGCATTTGCTCAAAACTGTCTATAAGTTGCTTAATTTGACAGTAGCTTTCTAAGGCTTGCTAGGAAGTTTTCATCATTTAGTTCTTTCAAATACTTAGTTAAACCAAATAGTTTTGCTGTGGTTATTTTCAGGTTTGTTTATAACCTTTGAGTCTGGCAAGTATAAGGAAAAACAATGACAGGCAGGTCATCTACCTACATAGGATATGGCAAAAGGAATGAAAAGAAAGATAGCAAATGCCATCTAGAAAGCACTTAGTTACTACCTTTTGGTAGCACACCGATTAGTGGCTACACGTAAACTGTAACAGCTATGTCACTGTTTCAGTATATATTATTATGATCACTTCAAATGAATAAAAATTCTCATACCTGTCAGAATTCCACCTCCCCTTAAACCTACAATATTTGTTCTAATTTATGTCATAAGCCTACATATAATACATTATCCACTCTGTGTTCTGTGCCACTGTTACAGTACATCCAGTCTTAGCTTTACTTTTTATCCCAAGAACGTGCAATCCTAAGAATCAAATACATTACAAATCCAGCATAATTTCTGCTTACATGCAGTCTGCAGTCTTTATGAAACTGCCAATCAGGCAAGCACTCAGTGCAGAAATCAGTTTTCAGGGTTCAAAGTCGCTGGCACTTTCAATGTATATTCTGTGGCACGTGGAGCCTTATTTTGGTGGCTGTCCCACCCCTTAATGATCTGGAAGATAGTTCCAGCAACATAACCATCTCAAACCCAAGATGGCAAAGCCAAACACCTCTAACCTTCAAAAACTTTCCCAACCACAGAGCCAGCAGGAGGTGGTACATTTCTCGTGCCACCTCAATCTCCTCTTCCACAGATTGCAACTCAATTAACTCTGGGCTAACAACAACTCCCTCCAATGAATTCAGAAACTATTTTATTTGTTTAGACTCTTCCTGGGAAGCACATGAGCTCTCACTCTCTCTCACACAGGTAGGTGTGGTCTCATGTTCTCTCTCTCTCTCTTTCTCTCTCTCTCTCTCTCTCTTTAACTGAGACAAGGTCTTGCTCTGTAGCTCAGGCTGGTGTCCAGAACTTACTATGTAGCCCAGGCTGACACAGAACTCACAGCAACTCTCCTGCCTCAGCCTCCCAAGTGCTAGGGTTACAGGCATGAACCACCACGCCCAGCTTACGTGATGCTGGGGAATCGAACCCAGGGCCTGGGGCACTTTAACCACTAAGTCATATACCCAGGCCCCAGACCTTAATTCTTAACAGGAACACCAGAAGGATTAATGTTGAATGTTGATATGTTCACGGCAAGCCTAAAGGACCACTATTCTCAATAGTAGACCAGAATTTTCACACAGAAAACCAAGTTTTCGGGGACCTCAAAGAGGAGACAGGGTGGGAAGAGCTGGAAGACTGTGGTGCCCAGTCAAAGTTTAATCCTGGCAACCAGTTCCTGAGGGGGTAGAGTAACATACCACAGCAGAATCCAGATTCATGGCTCATCTTACTATTTTCATATTGTTGCTGTTCCTTCTCCCACATACACTTAATTTTAATTATAAAAACATCCCAGTGCTAGATCTATTGAGTAGAACTGTAAAAGATACCACTTTGAGCTATAAAAATATTTTCCCATAGTTCAATCAAATCACATGAAGAAACCTTAGAACTTTTGAGGAAATATGCATTTCTAATCAATCACAATGTCATTAAGTTCCAAAATCCTGTATACTCCCAGTTCAACCACCTTCAGCCCCTCCTGATTATGTCTGACACTTAAGTAAATTATTAGCCAACTTTTCTTAGCATTCTGGCTGCTTGTTTCTTCCTACACATGGCTCAACTTCTCTATGTGACACTGCCTGTGGTTACAGTCAGCACTTGAATTTGCAGCCCTTCCTTTCAGTCTTTCTTTTCACAGTGAGTCCAGGAACATGAGAAGGCTCAGTGTCCATCCGGTCCTCCTCATGGTGGCCAGCCACATCTTACCCAAGAACCACTGACCATTTCTACTCTTCCTTCCACCCCTCATGGGTTGTATTTAAATTCTGGAATTAGAAGAAGACACCAGGGAAAGGGTAATAGAAGGAGACAGACAGACACTTGCCATGATGAGATTAGGACAGAAAAGGTGTCAAGTTCCATGAGAACCTCATTAAGTCAAAAAAAAAAAAAAAAAAACTTTCCTGAGGGTGGACTCCGTGCTTTCAGGTACCCTGATACACCTTGGAGACTGAAGAATGTCAGACATCAAAGTGGTACAAGAAGCTTGCCTAGTAGACAGGGCAGAAAAGGGACTTCCAGGACAAATGGGAAGAAGTAGAAAAGGCCTGGTATGGGTGCTTGGGAGCTGCCTACTGGGCAGCTAGACAGAGTCAGTTCAGGAGTGCCTGGCCATCTGCTCAAAGGCTTGAGCTGGATGCTGTACAAGACAGGAAGTCAATGGAGGAGGATATCGGGTAAAGCAATGTGACTGGCTGAGGAGAATACATGCAGAAATATAAGACAATAAAAACATATAGGTTACTATTCTCCTAGTTGAAGAACTTACTGCTTTTATATAGTAACCTAGAAGTATCATTTTGACTCCAACAGACTCACTTATGTGATTAAGACTGTTTAACACAGCCAGAAGTTGATAATATACTTAAGTGGGAAATACTTGGGGGAAAAAGTGTCACGCATACTTCGTGAAATGAACTGTACGTTAACTTACACTACAAACTTTACTACATGGTGGGGGTGGGGGCTAACGAGAAGAGAAAATGAGAAAGACTGAGTGTCCGGAGCTGATAAAACTGAAATATCCACTCATGTTAAGGACCTCATTTAAAATTTTAAATCTGTCAATGAGGAAAACAAAAATGCTGAATGAAAACTGTTCTTTTAACTCCCTGTCTCATTCTATTAACTGAATCAATATTAAATTTAGGTTGAAAGAATTATTAGGAAAGCTAATCTCAGGACCATTCTACTGAAAGAGGCCTAGACAGTCATTATCACCGGAAAACTATACTGATGACCTTAGTAATATGGCAAAAGTAAAACCACCCCAATTTGAAGTATAACCTGAAGTAAAATGCTCAAGCCTCATAGCTACCTCCCGCAAGTAAAACAGTTACATAAGCTTATGAAAAGTGTTTTTCTCTTATTGCGTTGATCAATCACAATCAAGCAACGGAAGATTACCTGGATCTGGAATTCTGGGGATGTTTTCAAATGATTATTTAGCTTAGAACATATTTATCTAAACCCACTATTCTGGCTCCTGAAGACCACAGGTCCTAACCTCTCAGAACAGCTTTCTTTATCGCAACGATCCATAATTTACCTACGTATAAAATTACATTTTGCCTAAACAAAAATCTGAATGCACATTTCAACTCAAAACCTGTGATATTTGTTTCACTGGCTTTTATTTTTAAACAGAAAAAAAAAAAAAATACCAGGAATTAAAACCTTTGTATTACTATTGCATTCTTGATACAAGGTCAACTTAGCAACATGTCATTTCATCAAATTCACACACCATCTTGAAAACTAAGTTGGGTATTTATCATTCCCCCTATTTCAAAGTTGTAGTAAAATGATCTGGCCAGAGTCACAGAGTCAAATACTAAGTAAAGAACTTCACACCTGTGCATAGAGTCTAAGCCTGGTGTGCTTTCCACCAGCAAGGTGCCTTCTGAGTATCCAGCATACTAGCAAAGCAAAGCAAAGCAATACACAGGAGGCCTGCTTAGGGCACAGAAACCAAACACCTCGACTCTCTCTGCCAGGATGGCCTTAGGTAAGTTTCTGAGTCTTCCAGAGGTTTCTCACCTATATAAAGAGAAAAACCAGGTGTGAAATTAGGTTCTAAAGAACAATTAGAAGCAAACCTGGTCTTCAGAGTTTACAACCCCCCACCACCAAACAACATACATACATACACATACATGCATGCACACACACATGCACACAAAACACACACAGTGAAAGAGAACATGAGAGCACAAGTGATCAGAGGTCACCTTCAAAAACAATTTATACATATGCCAAATGTGAACCAAAATGCCTAATTATAGGCTACATATATAAGACTACATAACTATGAAAAGAGAAAAGAACTTCAGGATAGCACCTGAAAAACCTGAATGAAGGCTGTTGCTACATTCCAACACCTTCAGGAGGCTGACTCCATGCATTAATGAAGTGCTCTATGAATACAGTGACCTAATTCCATTACAAAAAGAGGCAGCTCAAAACCAGTGAGGTAACTTTCTTCTTTACCCAGGCCTCAGCACAGCGATCATCTTAGCTATGCTGAACACACACCACACACACACACCACACACACACACACACACGGATTAAAATGGGAAAAGCTCTTAGGTTATTCTGTAGTTGTATCTTTCAGCAGAAACTTTGCACGCAGAGGCTTTTAAGAAAGTTCTATTTCAGCCACTGAAAAGGATGCATCAGGTTCCCATACCTCTAGTGGGCTTAAGACAGGAAGTCAGTAGAAAAGTGACAAAATACCTCCTCACATCTGAAATTCTTAATGTTATGGTGTGAACTCTCGTAGAGGAAGCCAGAAAGCAGAAGACAAAGTAACAGAGATAATCATGTTATAACTTTCATTTGAGACTCAGTACCACCACATATTACATTAATCACGAGCAACTATATTTACAAACCAATCATTTAAGAGACATTCATTTTTCAGTCTCACCAGGCTCTGTAACAAGGCCAGTGAAGCCAGGGAGGTAGGGCACTGCTATGCACAGCAGGCCACTCCTGCTGGCTTCTTCTGATTATGAGTGCCCCCAGCTGAGCTCACACGTGGGCTTCCCCACCCAGGAATGTGGGACAGGGTTATGTGGTCCACAGGGCTGAGTGCCCAAGGCAACAGCCCCTAAATCTTGGTGTTACACTTCCTCTGGTCTTCCCATCACTCCTCTAGGGAGCGAGCAAAGATTTTGTCATCCAACACAAGTCCCTATTCTACCAGTTACATGTTTCTCTCCTTATGACGTAGAACTTCAGTTTTCCTAAACTTAAAAGTAATTTAACAATACAATTGGGAGTGTTTTCGCTTGAGGGTCCCACCAGAATTAGGCACAATGCAAAGGTATGTTAGTAACTAATTTTTAGACTTGAAGTAAATAGGACCTCTTGCAATAATTTTGCCAAGGGATATAAGGAGGATAACGGTAAAAGCATTCCAACTGATGGTCATTAACACAACAAAATGTAGGAGTTGTTGGGGATTGCAAGAGGAGGTACAAAGGAAGAGAAATATTTATAATTAAGCTAAAACATTTGATGCTCTACATACAGTAAATGCACAGAGCAGTATCAAAGGACTGCGACACAGCAGACAATGCTCCTGGGTGAGGAGGCGATCTACGGGGAACACCCTGCACCCTACTGGGAAGGGGTCACTTATACCATCGGAACATGTATTTTTGGTGTTGGCAGATCTTCACATGTTTCAAGATAGGATCCAAGTGCAGGTCCTTACATAAAATTTCATGATGTTTTTAACACTGTTTAGACTAAAGAAAACTAAGACTTTTAGTTTGGAATACCAGTAATTCCTTTACAAGCTCAGCAGGGAAAATAATTGGCTCCCGTGACCAATCCTCCCCTTCTCAAGTACTAATTTCCACAATAAACCCAAAAATTATTCATTTACATTCCATACCAGTATAATAAAAAGAACCATAATTTTGTTTCTGATCACCTTTGAGAAGATTTCCAGATCTACCCATTACTTGTGTGAGTCAGAACAAGTTACTTAAATCATCTGAACCTTATCCTTTCCTACCTAAGGATTATAAAAAAGAACAAAATATCTAGGTTATAGGGTCACTCTGGGGATTGTTTAAGAAATCACGCACTGAGTTCAGAATCTAACAGAACAAAAAAATTCAGCCACATCTGAACCCTTTTCCATCACTGTCATTACAGCCCACAACCATCAACACAGAAACACCATAACCGGCCCAGGGATGATATCAATGCAGTGATACCATCTCACCTCAGGAATGGCTGTGAAAACTGGGCCTACCACAGACATCACATTCTTGAGCGGTTTCATCAGCTCTCCGCTGGGTGAGCTGTAGGTGGCAGGACAGGATTCCGACCCAAGAAGGATGCCCCTGGCACAGAGCCCTTCACTACCCCTGAAGCAACCTTCCTTGCAACACCCTGTGACTGCCAGGACATGCAGAGGACGTCCCGCACTGTGATGAGCCACACAGGGAGGGGGCAGACTGGGAGGGGAAACAGGAGCCAGGAGAGGTGGAGACAGCTGAAGGCAGGATGAGCTCTCTGAACCGAACCATCAGCCTAGTGACAGCTGGGAGGACAGCTGAGGCCATAAACCACACAACGGCCTCAGTCTACACAAGGTAGCAAGGTCTCATTGATCACACGTCCCACCTATCAGTCACTAAATTTGACTGTGTGCCTACAATAATCACAAGAACTTAACTAGGATTTAAGCCCTCCCTGGGCCACTGTGCAGGCTGCTTCGTAAACACTATCTCACTTGGATATCTCATGGTAGGCATGTCATCATACTCATTTTGTGCATGAGGCAATGGAGTTCAGAGAGCTGGAAAGGACAGAGCTGAGGCTGAAACCCAGATGGGCTGCGTGCCGGGTCCTGCTTTTGTGTGTGCTGACATACACGGCCACAAGTCAGGCTGAGTTTGGGGGGTTTTATTTTCCCCCTAAATCCAAGCTGGGAAAATACAATTTCAAAATGCTAAGTATTAAATGATACACTCAACAAAACCTTCTACCAGCCCCACACCTGTTTCCACTACCTCCGTCTCCTTCACAGAACAGACGTTTTCCTAGGGCTGTCTGAGACTGCTGACCTCACTGCCACTTCCCTGCCCGCTAGCAATACTCATGCTTGATCTGGGCCCCGAGCCCCCTCCCCCACACCCACAGCACAGCACAAACAGCACTGGCAAATACAGAGCAGTGGCTCTTCACTACTGAGTCCAATCCCATCAGGCTTTGCTGTCCTCTGTCACTGGACTTCCCCCCAGGATAAAACTAGAATGAACAACTTCATTTCCCCAATCTCTTTTGCATTCACATGACATTGCTTTTGTTGTGATGATTCTCTCATCTCTCGGGCCACCCCTTCGTGCACTCTCCCTTCCCTAGAACTGCACCTGTAGGCCAGCTCCTGCCCTTCTCACGCCACTGCGCAGGCCTTCGGCTTCCTCTTTCTCCTATTTTTGCTGGTTTTAAACTTGAAGAAGGAAGTAAATCAGCAAGAGAAAGAAGAAATGTGTGGAAGTCAATAGGGAAGAATCAAAAAAACCATTTTGCAAACCTGCGTAACAAATTTGATTCCAGAAAATCCACATATCATGTCTGGACAAATTAAAATCCCAAATCCTCTAGTTATTTCAATAAAAATGAAAGCAAATGAGAACACAGATTGCCTCAAAAGTACAAATCCCTCAGCCATGCTCCATGTTTCCGGAATACAGATCCAATGTCAAGAGTCCTATGTGAATCACACAGCCCACCAAGAAGCGCCCACCCCTCACGGTACGCTGGGCAACCCTGCCAGCCCCCTGCACCCAGTGTCTTAATGGACAAGCAATGTGCTTTCTATGAACTTTTTCATTCATCTTGAAAACATGCACATTACTGAGATGTCAGCCACTTTTTGCACTTATTTTCTATGTATTTCTTTTATTTTTCTGGCCTTGAGATATCATTTGTATGTTTCATTCATTGAAAATGAATATTTCAATTATTTTCAGAAATTTCAGAGACCTGTGTAACCATCACTATACTCCAGTTTTTATCACTCCAGGAAGATCCTTCATTAGCTGGGTAGTTAATCTCCACACATATCCAGTAGCCCCAGCAAACTAAAATAACCTCCTTTCTGCCTCTCGGTTAAGGTTAGGGTTAGGGTTGAGCTGGGGTTAGATGTACCTTTCCTTCACATTTCACCTTAACAGTACACAGACCTTTTTGTCTGGGTTCTTTCCCTCACAAAATGCTGTAGAGTTTCAGTAACATGACAGCTGTACTTTGTTTCTATTTATTGCTGAGGAGTATTCCACTGTATGACTAGACCACATATTTTAGATCTTACTTATTTAAAATGTACCTGTAGTTACATACCACATTCCTTACCCTTTCCCACAGACCTTAACGCCCCTCACTGTATCTTTCCCTCATTAACTCACTCATCAGTTGCTAGTCAGATGCACACTTTTACCTACCACAAATAACTCTACTAGAAACATCTGCATACAAGTCTTCGCATGGGCCAATGCTTCCATTTCTCCTGGTGCACTGATACCCAGGCTCAGAATCACGGGGTTGTACAATATATATAAGTTTAATGTTTTAAGAAATTGCCAAACTGGTTCCCAAGTAGCCGTATCATTTAAATTGTCCCTGTCAATGTAGGATGGTTCTTATTTCTCCATACCCTTCACAATACTTACTGTCTGGGCTAGTTTTTTTTTTTAATAGCCATTTGGTGCAAAATGATACTACATGATAGTTTTAATTTGAATTCCCCTGCTTCTCAGTGATGTCAAACTTTTTATTTCACTTCCTCTCAGTGAAATGTTTAAAAAGGAGGGACACTAATAATTCTAATAGTTATCTGTGGTCTAACATAATCTCCCTACATCCCCCTCCCCCGCAAAAAAAAAAAAAAAACCCTTCTGACAGCCTGCACTTTAC
The DNA here is from genome assembly GCA_004027205.1 of Ctenodactylus gundi. Lineage (NCBI taxonomy): Eukaryota > Metazoa > Chordata > Mammalia > Rodentia > Ctenodactylidae > Ctenodactylus > Ctenodactylus gundi. Next base: position 21,093 of record PVKB01004808.1, read on the forward strand.
CCATACTATACTAATTCAAGGGGAGGCATAGTTAAGGAGTCTAAACTCTCAGGAGAACTAACTTTTGTTAAGAAAGGATCACTGAACATAAAAGTCTGTCTACCAACAAGACCAGCATTTTCAGTGCACAAAATACTAAATAGTTGATAGAGGAACAAACACAGTAACAGAAAAAAAAAAAAAAAAAGTTACATGACTCTCTACTTACATACAAGGTAATCCTGCTGACTCCAAAGATAAGCAGGGAAAAAGACCAAATGTTTGCTTTGCATTTGAGAGGATCTGGTTACTTGAGGTCTCCCTGCAGTCTGGTCCAGGAGCACCAGAGGGGACACCGAAGTCCCAAATGGTTTCATTTCACACGACACAATGTGACTTCCTAATAACAAACTGTGCCATAAGCATATTATACTTTAGCTTCCCAATTTCCCAAATGGTTCACAGGGCTTTTGTCTGTCTTTGGCCAACCTAAGAAAGCCTGAAAATAGAAAAGGAACCTGGGTATGGCAAGAGGGCTCTGGCAAACAATACTGTGCGGCAGCCAGTTTCTCACACACACACACACACACACACACACACACACACACACACACACACAGGATCTCATCTAATCTTTACTAATGTTGTGAAGTATTTTAAGTTCCAAAAAGTTAAGGTCAAAAATCACATACCAGACACTCAAACACAGTTAAATTCATTTCTGTTCACAGTTTGAGATGGTTTTCACAAAGAAATATAGGAACTTAACAATAACTGTTTAAATGATATTAAATTCTTAATGAAATACTCTATATAAGAAAGATATACAAGCTCATGGCAATTTGAGTCCTGACAGAGATTTACAGGACTCCAGAAGAATCATGTCACATGACTGATGTCACACAGTTCGTTAATTCATAATCATAGACAGAAACAGAACCCTAGAGACGACATAATTAGGGCGGTGAAGGCACGTGAGTTTACAAAATAGTCTTACACACGCCAAAATCTGATCTTTTTTCAAAAATTGTAATAATCTTCAGTTGTATTTAACTTCCATAACATACGCATTTTGTTAAATATGCCCAGTCCAAAAAAAAAAAGAGAGAGAGAGAAAGGAATGAGAATGAAATAGGGATGAAAAGATGGCCTAATCTTTCTGGGTGCATTCTTGAAGTCAAGTACTGTAAGCCATCTTTATCACAGCGTTCATTATCTTTACCACTTCAGAGAAAGGGAACCTGAGTTGCACAAATGTTAAGTAATATTCTCAGGGCTGCACAAAGGTTTCTAGGTAGTAAACATACACAGAAACAGTCCATGCCGTGTAGCGGGCTGAAGCAGGACACAAAAACAGACGACCCTTCTGGGCCACAGCGGCTCAGCTCTAGAGCACATGGTCCTTGAATAATGCTGCTAACCAGTGTTCACAGTGAAATGATCAGCATAATGTGTTTTCAAAGTCCTTCCTGTCTTTTTTCCCAATTTCTTTTCCTCTCCAGAAATCAAACCAGGACTAATCCCTGTGGAACCCAGGCCTCAGTCATCCTCCAGTGCTTCCTGACATGCATTTCTACTTACAGCACATTACAATTGAAGAATGGGGCTCAACCTGACGCTGGCAAAATTACCAAGTAAGCACTACAGGAAAAGATGCAAGGAAAGGGTTAATTTAATGTACAGAGGACTTTTCCTTACGTATACCATATGACAATCTTTCGGTTTTAATAACGGCCCCAGAAAAATCAGCATGTAGCCTTATTTTTCATTAAGTGTGCAACAGGGAGCATGAAGAATGGCAATCCTGAGGTAGATTTCCCTGGCTATCATTATTTTAAACTCTGTTTCGCCTGGCCACCACCTCATGGGTACAAGCAACAAGGATTACATTAATGACGTTTGAGAAAGACTGTTGAACCCAAAGTAAAGTACTACACACATTACTTTCAACAGTTAACAGTCTAGGCCAAAGTTCACAGGGGCTCCACGGGAGACTAAAGACAACATTTACACACTCCACAAAGTACGCAGGGCAAAAACGATCATATGAGGGCCAAGGTGCCATGGCAGTGACACCCTATAATTTGTATGGCTTTATTATTTCATTCTCACCTGGCAGGAAGAGCAGTAACTTATGTTGATACCTTTCCATTTTGTGCCAGGCAGAGACACACCCCAGTGAGCAATAATATAGCTTCACCAAAGGTAAAAGTTCCAAGATCCCTCACCACTCCTATCATTCACAGTGTGAGCACATTCCCAAGACAAATTGTAATTAGCTCATTATGTTTTAGAGTGAACAGCCCCAGTAGGGACTAAGTATGGTATTTTAAAAGTCTGCAAAGTATCTAACTCTCAGAAGACCCAGCAATGCAGCTATTATCCATTCTATTTTGTAAAAAAGGACCAGCATGATTGCATAGTACTTTTTCTACAGTGATGGAAATTCTGTCTGCACTGGCCAGTATGGTGATCACATGTAGCTACTGAGAAAACTGAATGTGGCTAGGACAGAAAAGGAACCAAATTTTTACTGTCTTTAATTATAGTGCAAATTTTTAAAATCACATGTGGCCAGTGCTGTCAGCTTATGAAGCCCATTCATTCCTCAAGAGTACACACACATGCACCGACAGGACCCCATACACATCACCCCCACAAAACCCGCCCCAGAACCCACCTGACACCCTCCCATATATCACCCTCACACATGGCACAAAATAACCTACTACACAACTGAAGTTCTTCTTCTGTGTTATTATGACTGGTAAATTCATGGCGCAAAGATGGGGGAGTAACAGACGAGTTTTATTTACTCTCAACTGTCATTTTGCATTCTATGTCTGCAATGAACAATACAGGCAATACCATCCTAGCAAGCAAAGAATATGTGAGATAATAGCTTTACAGAGTAAAAGTGGCTTCTAAGATTTCTTAGTCAAATGGCCACAGTGTTATCATTAACAATGCTCCCCAACTTAGCCAAGGTTGTTACTGCAGTGAGAATACAATGCAATGCGGGGGTACGGAAAGCCATTCGCTTTATTTTTTTAAATGCATTCACTTTTGATGGCCAATGTTTCAGAGTGGAATATCAAACAGCAAAATGCTTCTGAGCACCACCTTACGTTGTGAAAATTTTATAACAATGATGGAAAAGAAACCATGGGAGTTGCCATCAGACAAGACCAACACATAGACTTACTCTAAAAAAAAGAAATCACATGAAAACACTCCATGGTAAGGCTTAAGCCATTAAGAGAAACACACAGCTGGCTCAACCCGCTCCTTCAGAAGCACCTTTCTCTCTCTACTACCCTATTATTTCACAAAACAACCCATAATAAATGTAGAATTTGGGAATGAAGTAATATCCATGCCTAGGACTATCCTTTTAATTTAAGGTCTACATTCTAAAATGATCATCCCATACTTCTTACACTAAGCAAGCTATTTCTGTCAGGTGACTCTATGGACAAGTCCAATGCCAGGCTGTCTGACAGACATAAAAACAGTTCAACCACCACTGTGGGATGGAGTCACCTGTGCTGGCATTTTTTATCAGACAGAAAATATATAAGGTTTCTTCTGGCATTCTGATTTAAGACTCTATCTTAAATAATAGTCATAATTGCTAGGTAAATTATCATTTAATAAGAGGGCTGGTTTACATAATTAAACTTTAAAATATTTTAATGATATACTGAACAGATGCACAATCTCTAAGAAATACGAGGAAGAAGGGAAGGGTTCTTCCACCACAGTGGGTGTGCTCAGAGGCCCAGGGAGCACAGCAGTGGCGACACCCCATGCCTAAGATGCCGCAGTGGGTGAGCTACTCTACTTGCATTTGCAATGGATTAAAAAACTGATGCATACGTAACTGTCACACGGCACAGCCAGCACTTCGAGAGCTTGGCTGTGGCCCTCAGCAGGACTCTTTTTCTGACTACAACTCTCCTGTCCTCTCTGTAGATCCCTAAACATTCTATTCTGGGAGAGCTGAAAGTGACTACTCCTAGTTTCATTTAATAAATTAATTCAAGAAGATAACTAAAGTGATTAAAAGATGCATCCTTAAGAAGGCTCTAAAGGTTTTGATACTGATTTGGATGTTCAGGCACCGAAAGAACAAGGCCTCACTACTTTAGTAAACCAAAATAGAACTGAATGGTATTATTCTAGGGCAATATTTAAAACTGGCAGCTGAATCAGCATTCTAAACTTGTAAAGCTTAATAATACCACAGATCACAAAACAAGCCAGGCCAGGTATAAATTACCACTCTGCATAAGGATCTTTAGGCTAGGAAAACCAGTTTTTAAAATCATAGCAAGAAATAAAAGAAAAAGAATTAGAAAGAGGACGAGGTCACTCAGGAACAGCCTGCACTTACCATTTCAGGTAGCAATTTAGAAACCTGTTTTTGAATTATAATTATCAAAACTATCTTGTTTTACTTCTTCAAATGGAAAAAAGTGTGCAGGTAAGCTGCAGCTGCTGTCATGTAAGGAAATGAGGATGAAATCATGCTGTTACCTAAAATTAAAAAATCATTCCAAAACTTAACTGTAACAAATACTAATTACTAAGAGGCAAAAAATCATAAATGATCTTTCTTCAAACCTTTTTTTTTTTTTTTTTTTTTTTTGAGACAGGGTCTCACTGTGCAGTCCAGGCTGGTCCTGAACTCACCACAAGGCCCAGGCTGGCCTTGGACTCACAGCAATTCTGCTGCCTCAGCCTCCCAATTGTTTGGGATTACAGGAGTGCACCACCAGACCCAGCTTTATGTGGTGCTGGGGAACCGAACTCAGGGATAGGCAAGTGCTTTAAACTCTATGCCATTCCTTTAACCCCAAATCTTATTTCTAAATATTGAATTTGTAAACTGAGTCAGTCCAGGTTCTCTAAGAACAGAGACGGCAAAAAGTGATCGGGTGGCCAAGAGAGTTATTGGGGGACACAAATATAAAGGGAAACGGGGACAAGTAGGAGGATGTTAAAGCTATCACATCGCCCATGGAGGAGAGAAGGGAAAAAAAGGTCGGGTGGGAAGAATCGCAACACAGTCTGTTTTGAGAGAACCTCCCAGATTCTGCTCTGAAGGCCACTGGCCAGTCATCTGTGAGAGGAAGCTGCTGTGGTAAGGCACAGCTCGCCGTGCATGGTAGTAGGGAGTGGCAGCAGTCCATGGAGGTCTGAACAACGGTGGAGGTCATGAGTACGGAACCCGGGCTGTCCATCCACCACCCGCCCTGTGCTCACCACAGAAGGAGACCTCAGAGGCTAGTTTCCTACTTGCCACATAAATCAAACACTCATGAACCATACCATCCATCTCATCAGCATAGCAGATAACTGGAATCACATGAACCAAACCCCCCCAAAAAAATTTTTTAAACTTATATAATAAATACTATAAGTATAATCTAGCCTTGTAAATAAGAAAAAAGGCTGCAAGCTTGCAATTACTTTAACAAGTTGCCTCCCTAGCTAATTATATAAAATATTAATAACAAGCAAAATCAGCATTTTTCACTGGGCTACTTAGAACCATTTACCTGTCAATAGTCTTAAATATACAAATATATTTTATTGAAAAATATTATTAGATGGTATGCAATAGTTGTAGATAATCATAATCCAAGAACAGGTTATTTTAGTAGTTTCATATCTACCTACAATTAAAATTTTATTACAATAAAAACAGACCCAATATATCTGTCAAGTCCAATTTACCTTTTCAGATCTAGAAAGGTAGAAGATAAGGTTTTTTTTTAATTTTAAAAACAAAGCAAAGATCCAATATTTTACTTGTATTTCTAACAACGATTCTTAGAAAATCTTAAGTATAAGAAAGTTGTAGGCAATAAATCCACTTTTTTTTACTCCTTCCCAACTCTTGACAACTGCACAAACTAGAAATGAGTTTGGGACTGGGAGGATTATTCAGAGCATGTACCAAGGATTGTTCTAAAATAATCCCTATGTTCTATTTTCTATTTATTAAAAAAAAAAATTTATGCCTTGGGGTTTGTTGGTTCTAGTTGTAATAATAGCAAATGCTGAATTAAAAATCGGATAATTTACATGAATATATTTCTTTTCAAACAGTTGTCATCCAGTATGAGAAGTGTAAATTTTTATCCAAGGGACTTGACCTGGGGAGAAAAAGATCACCAACTGTCTAACCACTGAAAACATTAGCAATGTGCTAGCTGAGTTCTTTGTATCTATCCCTAAGGACACCTTTAAACTCAGAACAGTGAGAGTCCAGAGGGGGCCTGGCGGGCTATGAGGTACGTGTGCCCAGAGCTGAAGCGCTGTCTCTCCACTTCTCCTACAGGTAATGAGCTTCCCGGCCACGCGAGTCCTGCTCCAAACACCACAAGGGATGCACCTGGAAGAAACACCACCCTTCACAACGAGTTTGACACTATCGTCTTGCCCGTGCTGTACCTCATTCTATTTGTGGCAAGCATTTTGCTGAATGGTCTAGCGGTGTGGATCTTCTTCCATATCAGGAATAAAACCAGCTTCATATTTTACCTCAAAAACATAGTGGTGGCTGACCTTATCATGACCCTGACGTTTCCGTTTCGAATAGTGCACGATGCAGGATTTGGACCTTGGTACTTCAAGTACATCCTGTGCAGATACACCTCGGTTTTGTTTTACGCGAACATGTACACTTCCATCGTCTTTCTCGGGCTGATAAGCATCGACCGTTACCTGAAGGTGGTGAAACCTTTTGGGGACTCTCGTATGTACAGCATAGCCTTCACAAAGATTTTATCTGTTTGTGTTTGGGTGGTCATGATTGTTCTATCTTTGCCAAACATCATCCTAACAAATGGCCAACCAACTATGGAAAATATTCATGACTGCATGAAACTCAAAAGTCCTTTGGGCGCCAAATGGCATATGGCAGTCATCTATGTCAACAGCTGCTTGTTTGTGGTTGTGCTGGTGATCCTGATTGGATGTTACATAGCCATATCCAGGTACATCCACAAATCCAGCAGACAATTCATAAGTCAGTCGAGCCGAAAGCGAAAACATAACCAGAGCATTAGAGTAGTCGTGGCTGTGTTTTTTACCTGCTTTCTGCCCTATCACTTGTGCAGAATTCCTTTCACTTTTAGTCACTTAGATAGGCTTTTAGATGACTCTGCACACAAAATCCTGTATTACTGCAAAGAAATGACACTTTTCTTGTCTGCGTGCAATGTGTGCCTCGATCCAATAATTTACTTTTTCATGTGTAGGTCATTTTCAAGAAGGTTATTCAAGAAATCAAATATCAGGACAAGGAGCGAGAGCATCAGATCCCTGCAAAGTGTCAGAAGATCAGAAGTGCGTATATACTATGACTACACTGATGTGTAGGGGCAGAGGCCGTGGGACTTCTCCTGTTTGTTGGAATCAGTATGTACAAAGTGTAAATAAATTTTTCTTTTCATATCCTTGCAGAATTCCATCAAAGTACGAATTTTAAAAGGAACTAAAATAGCATGAAATTGGGAAATGATTTCAAACTAAGAAAAAAGTTAAGGTATAGAAAAGAGTGGGATAAATGAGATGGAGGGTGTAGGTGAGTCATGAGACTCACAACTCCCAATGTAAAGGGCACAATGAAGGTCAGAAGAGCCACAGCCAGCTGGGAATAGTGACGCTCCCAGCTACTCTGGAGACTGAGGCAGGAGGACCACAACTTCAACGGCAGCCTAGACAACTTATTCATATCAAAATTTAAAGGGCTAGGAACATAGGTTAGTGCGTGCTGAACAGGTACAATCCCTAACACACACTCATACACACACGCGCGCGTGCGAGAGCTACAGCTTTATTAGTGTTCTATACCTGTTCCCCAGGACATTTTCTTACTCTGAAGTCACTTTTGCAGAAAATAGAAAATGCAGAGTTTTCTATTTAGCTCTGAGGTTCAAAATTTGGGGAAGAAAATGCAGCTCGCTTATTATAGATGTAAATGAGCAATTACTGATTACTATGGTCTCCATCATTCCATCCAAAACTATGTAAAACCTTTATTATGTTTACCAATGTCTTACACCGTAAGAAAAAATAGTATGGTTTGAATGGGAAGGGAAGAAAAATTTGGGCTATATTTTAAAGCAATGTATTGAAATTATGAATATCAAATTCAACTAAATGATTTTAAAGAAGCTACTTCAGAGAAAGCAATTATTTAACACTGAGAAAAATATAGCCTGGGTATTGCATTCTGACATGTTTGCCATCATGACACTCAGGATGGACTAATGGTACAGAAGAAAAGCTGAAAGCCTGGCTAGTGGGTACATTTAGTTCATTACATAGTCATTGGACAGTCGTTTTATTCTAGGAAAATTAGCAAACTAATTTCCTATAAACTGTATTCAACCTTTAATAGCTACATCATTAGTTTAAAAATATAAAATGTGAAATGAAGGCTACAGTTCAGAAAGTCAGGCTAAAAAGCTTAAGAGAAGCTAGACATGGAAATACACACAGCTGGCTACCAGTGAGTCAAAGGCAGGTGAGTCACAAGTATAAGGCTGGTCAGAGCAATTTAGCATAAAAAAAGACTGAGGATGTGTTAGTGGCAGAGTAAGCGCCCAGTGTGTGTGAGGCTGTGGACTGAACCCTTAGCACCACCACCAAAAAAAAGTGTAAGAGTAGCCTTATAAATTTCAGAGTATTTCTTTTCCTCCAATATACATGAGCCCCCTTCCTTCTCAGAGCTATCAGCAATATAAGCACTGATAAAGTACCTGACTTGTTCCTAATACCACACTACGTGCTTGAGAAAAGCACTAATAAAGAGGAGTGAAAATGCTGCTAATTAAGGACATCATAGTTAAACAAAATACCCAAGTTTGTATCATAGTACAATTATTTCAATTAAACCCTTGTAATCTGCCCACAAAAATCACAAGAACATGAACAAAAATAAGAACACAATGATAATTTTGTGCAGTGCTGACAACTACCAACAGCATTGACAAGAAAGAGTATTCAGGCCTAAGACCAGGATTCAGGGACTCCAAAGTGTCTAGTAGTTGAAGACTTGGCGGCAAAAAAAAAAAAAGATTTCTGACAATTTCTATCAAAATATTCATTTCTAACAAAGTTTCAACCCTCTAAAAGCAAAGGGCGTTCAACTACATGAACCTCACAGCCGCCCCTACCATCAACTACACATCATTCAATAAAGACATGCATGTTTTTGCTCATCTAAGAAGAGGCAGTTTGAAAGGCTAATGCCCTCCTCTACTTTCCAAGAATGCCCAGGGGGAGTTACAGCTACCCTGTACAGGAAGGAGCACTATCCCAGCCTGAGAAACACCTGAAGTACAACCTTGTCTATCTTCTCCACCACACCGTAACTCCCACTTGAAAATTTCAAAAATGACATGACTTACTGTAATATGTATAGATGCTGTTGAATGCAAAGCCCCCTTTGAAATTTAAAGACAGAAATCACCCCCACCTCCCCCACCAGCATCTGTTGGCTTCATTCCACAGTCTAGGGCTTCAAAGTACATTCCACCCTGGACCTCATCCAAGACACTAGTTCAGTTCTCAATTTTAAGAGGTATTTGAAATATTTATAAACCTTATTTAATGTTCCTAAAACTCTACTGCTGTATAGTTATAAAATGTATTTCATGGGGTGGAGATTTTATTTTTCTGAAACAGCATTACTAAACTAAGGAGACATCTTGGAACACTGACTTAGAAACAAAGAATATTATTATCTATATTCTTTTAAACTCACAAAATAAAACCTATCAAAATCACACTGCTTATATTTTACATCAATTTCCACACAGTGGTAACTGAAAGTTATTTAACAAAGGCAACAAAGAACAATCATTTACATAAGTAAAGTAAGAGTAGCAAAAATAATATAAAATATGGCACAAGTGTCAAAAATAACACATGATACAGCCTATGAATAATGAAGAAAACAAGAATCCTATTTGTTTCCAATAACTGATAAATGTGAAAACATTTTCAAACACAAAACCTAAAATTTCTTACAGCTTTTAGGTTATAAGGTCTCTTAGCATTTATCCAAAATTCTTGGGATCAGAGCATTTTAGATTTTTGATTCTGAAATGAAATTTTTGATTTTATACTATCTACATACATCTAGCAAGCTGTATTAGGGAATGCATTCATGTTCCACAAATAGTGCATTTACACACACCCTGAAGATGGCATCACATAACTTTTCAGGGTATCTGTATTCTGGATGTAATCCATCATGAGATTGGGTATATTAAGTTTCCACTTCTGGTAATTTCTGACTACTCCAGATTTTACATTTTCCGGGCTAAGGATGCTTAACACACAGTAGCTCAAGATCCTCTCACACAGCAACAAATACTACATTAATTCTTCCTTCCACATAAAGGAGAAACACATTCAGAGAATTTCCAAAAGGAAATTTTAGTATTCTTCATTAAAACTGATATTCAAAGAAACTGACTTTGTAACCAATCTTCTAATTGTGTACCACAAAGTCTAGTACATCCATGAGGCCATCTTCTTAAAGACTCTCTTCCCATCCCCAAACATAGTATCTGGGTTTTTTTTTTTTTCTCTCTCAACTGAAGTTTTAAGGGACAGCACACAAAAAAAATTACATAAGCATACCTTAAACACTCAAGGCAAAACACTGTGTGTGTGCATATGGCATACAAGAGAATACAGCTTCAAAACAAAATTCTAAAATCGTCTAGGGAACCATAGCACAATAGGAAAAAAAATATATAAAACAAATGAAGCTTAAGGATCACTTAAATCTTGTAAAGATCTTTATTCCTTACTAAATATCACAAGAAGCCAACTAATAAATCAATAAATATGTACAAATCGCATATAATAAAAAACATTATGTTCAATATGATGTAAAACAATTTCTGGATATTCCCAAGTGGCTTTAACATCAAAAAATAAAACATTTCTAAATTTCAACATAATATAAGCATGGTGTAGACACAGGATTTAGCCAACTTCCTAGCACCATCTAGTGGCAAATTCATAAACAGGTGAAGAACACAGCATGCATTTTGTGCCATGTGACTCCACACAACAGTCCTCAAGCCCTTAGCTACAGTTACACTTCAGCTGTCACTAATGATACACTTATATAATGTATATACTGGAGCGTCCTCGAGTAAACAAATGAAAATGTTTGAAAAAACAATACCTATAAGCAGTTATACAGATGTTGAGAAAAATGTACAGAAGTTTTAAAAGCTGCAGTAACACATGGATTTCATGAAGAAATGTTGACTGTTCTTTCCAAATAAACACGGAGAAATGTTAAAATAGATGAAACTTTTCTATAGTCTCAACAGCACACAAAAACCATTAAAACTGAAGACTGTCAGTGTTAAATTATCAAGAAACTCACATGGTTCAAATGGCAACTTTCATTTAGAAGGCTCTTAAATTTTTCTTATAAACTATAATGGTAAGAATTCATCTAAAAGGATAAAAATGTCATTCTTTAGAGCTTGTTTGGAAGTTGTAGGAGGGGAGCCCAGCTACTGATGTACCCTTGATCCAAGAAGGGTCGTCCTCTAGGGCAAAATCATCCCCTTCAACTGAGTGTCCAGCTTCAGGAAGGACGCACCTGAGCAGAGAAGGAGGCACCTGCCTAGTCAGCCAGATCAATCAATCAACCCCAGCAATCAGCGTGGTGATATATACCACACAAGGTCACCCTCACATCCAAAAGATGGTTCTCAAACATCCCTTTCCCTCCTCATTTGAAAACTCCAGGGACAAAATTGGAAACTCCATTACTTCAAGCAGTTTCATGGACAAATATTCTTAATATTTACTCTCCAGTTTTCATCTGAGTTATTCAGGAGATTAACTGGTGGTTGGAGTCTGGGCAATGGGACACCTACTTTTTTTAGTAATGAGATGTATATTGGATTAAATACGCCCATTTATGAATAAAGGTCTACAAATAGTCACCAAATTTCTCAAAGCTTTCAAGTCTAGGTATAGATGTCATATGTAAAACTTTCTAACATCACTCTGGATTCACATGCATATACTACTTATATCATGATAACCCAAATAACCTGTATTTTAGAACTGTAAAATCAAGGGCTGCTTGCCTCTACGTGTGGACCCTATTTTACTGAAAAAGACTCTTGGGCTTGGTTAGACCACACCCATTCAGAAACCTAAGCTGGAAAACTGAGTCCCCTCTTTTCCTCATTGGCTTTAATAAGCTATATCAAGTATTACAAATCCACCCAGCCAAGCCCCGTGCCTGGCCTAGCTCAGGTCCAGAAGCAGCTCTGCGGCCTCATGGATAAGCAGGATTTGCAAGTTGGGCAGATGGGGCCTCAATGATCACCATCACAATTTTCCACTCAGGGTACTACTACTGCTACTGTGTATTACGACCATCTTCATTTTCCTGCTCCTTATCCATTTTTCTTGTACTTTTAATATCAAATGATTATTATCTAATGAAAAACAGCTCACATTTATTGAGCACTTCCTACGTACCAGGTATTTTCCACCAATACATGAGGCAGCCCTAGCATTACTCCTAATAAGAGACAAGTAACTTCCTCAAGGCTGCATAATTAATAAAGGGTGTTGGCGGGACTCACGTGAAAGCAATCTGGCTTCAGTGCCCAGGTTTTGGCCACAGCTCAATACTGAAATGAGATATATTTTCCAAGGTATTGCTAAAAGCTAGGCTAGTAATTATATTCCAAATGCTGTTAACCCATATAAACTGTATCAACACTTGCAAATAAGGCTTGAATTTAGGTTGGAAAGCTCTTTCAACTAAGGTGTCAATAAATTACTTAGTAAACACTGCAAATTATACTTAAGAGAATATTAAGTCAACCAACCATGCCCTTTTTTGAACATTTTATTTCCTTAAAATTAGAATGGCCGTATAATTTACTGCTAAAACCGAGACATTTTTGAGACTGAAAAGTTACTTGCTGAGGTGATGTAGCAGGTGTGAAATGACAAATCTACGTTGTCCTCTCACAAGAGGCATGTGAATGCATGTCTACATCAGGACTAAATGTTTAAAACAAGGAGCTTGAGAGAAATACAAAGAGTTCAATGAATCCACTCTTACCTATGAGAGGCTGCAGTGAGAAGCTTCTACCCTCCAGCTTACAAAACCTGTCAACTTGGATACTGGGTAGTAGCTATTCAACAGCAACCTCTAAGGGATGCTCCCCTGGACCATGGATAAATGACTTCCTGAGTTAATGTCTGTTGCTTGTGATTTTGCTTAATGCCATAAGAAAGAACACAGCTGTTCACATATTTCTATTTGTTTTTGTTTCCTGTAGGAATTATTTAAATTCTGATTTATATACTTCCCTCCAAAGAAAAGCCATAATGAATCCTTCCTATTACTATTAACTCAAAGCACAAAATTTATGCTCAGTAAAATTTCATAATTTCATAGATAGCTGTATTTGCTCCTCCAAGGCACAGGTCCATATGAGATGACACTGAAACAGACTGGTCATAATGGGGAGGCCAGGCGATGGGAGCCACAGGTGTCCTCTAACCACAGCAGTGAGGTTAGATTAACACCACCTGCAGGTTATCTGTAATTGTTCTGGAAGAAAATGGTGATGTCTGAACCCATTCAAACAGAACATGAGTTCTGACCAATCTTCCAATCATGATACATGTCCTTAAAAGTCTAAATGTGACTCTTACTTAATATTAGCCAAAACCCATTCCTTGTTAAAGTCATTCTAAGTGAAACACCACATCCCTATACTATCTACAAATTTCATATTACTAACAAAACACCATAAACTGGGGAATTTTTTTTACAAATTTTAAAAACAAAAGAAATGTGTATTAGTGTCTTATGAGGTACTGTTCCTCGCTGATAATCAAACAAAAGGAAGTGCGGTTTCTCCTTTAAGGGAACACCCACGGCTCAACACTGAAACTAGCGTCATTTTTTCTCCAATCTATTTTGTAGCTGGTCCCTATAAAACAGCATTACTTTAGTACTCTAATTATTAACTACAAATATGTAGTTCTCTACAGCAGTTATTGTCTTAAAACACAAAAGAACTGATCAGTCAAATCACAAAGAAAACTAGATGTCCAAGGATAAACACATAACACTCACATAATCTGCAACTAAGTGTGCTTGGCTAACACCAGCCTGCTGGCCAGAGGAAAATACTGCTACCACCCAATTCCAGGTGTGGCTCACTCTTCAGGTAACCGCGCCCATGTGCACACCCCCATGCACACCTCAGGCTCCCTTAAGCTGCAATACCACAAACCTCACCAACCCCTCCCTGGTTTTCTGAGTCCTCCCACAGGACCACAGCAGGAGCAAACAGTCTGCCTCTGTGGGCACCACTGCGGGAAGGTGCATCTGCGGCGTGTGTCCCTCTCTTCCCAGCTCAGGGCCCTGGGACTTTTCAAAGCTCACTTTTCTAACTGGGTCTCTGCTGCTGGAGCAGTTAACACAGCTAAGTAAACTGTCTGGTAAAGCAGTGAGTCACTCTCTGAGCTACCTGGCCAGGTTGTGTCATTCAACATGAAGGGCTTGAGATGCCCATAAAAGAGGCTCTAACGCGTGCAATAAGAGTGAAGAGATGATTGAGTGCCCAAGGACATTATTCAAGGTAGTCATTGTCACTGCTGTCAGATTAATTCCATCTTATCTATACTTTACACTTACAGAACCAGAAGGCAGAGCTGGTGATACTCCCTGTCTCCTCAATATACTGGTAACATCATTCACTCAACAAACACTTCTGCATACCTCCAAAGGTAGTGAACACTGGAGATACCATAAGACAGCCAGCCGCTGCTTGCTAGGCATAATATAAAAACAGAGCCCACTCAAGAGTGTGAACACTGCCAAGGTAGGTGGGACACTTTCCAAGATGATAACTGAGGTGAGCCTTGGGAGCGCATGCAAGCAGAATTAAAGAGAGAAACGACACTCGGTGCTTCTGACATCTACAGGTGTAAGTGAGAATGACTCCTGCTTTCTCGACATCTTCCAGAAAAGTCATGAAGAAAAGTGAAAATACAAGAGTGGAAATCCTTCCTTTTGAAATGAAGTTCTAACCTTCGACTCTTTGTTAAGATGAAGTGAAATTTATTCCCACTAATGGCAGATTTAAACGCAATCTAATACTAGCAACAAAGAAAATTTGAACATATCAGCTAATTGGATTTAAAAATATTTAACTCATGATTTGACATTAGTGCCTACACCAAAGTGAGGTTCCATGAACTGTTTATAAAATGTGTAAGCATTCCACGTATTCTCTTTATACACTGTTGACTTCCAATCCACCAGAAGGTGGTGATATTGCACCAGGCACTAGTTTCTCTACTATCATTCTGGATAAGGAAAGTACTTATCTACCAATGAATTCCTGCATGTTATTCATTAAAAGTTTTGACATTGCTCACTGACTACTTCCCTGAAGTGGTGACCTGTATCTTCCTTTAATGATATAATTTATGCCCCCTCCCTCCACTACTCTAAACAAATAAACTGGCTTCCATAGAACCTAACGCTTCACATGAGGAAACACAAAACATTTCCATCCAGGTTATATATTGTAAAACAAATTTTTAATTGTTTTACTATAAACCCTAAAAAGGTGACGGCACCCAGAATCATGAACTCTCTGCCTAACACTTAAAACCCTCTCACATTATGCTCCATGGACTCCTGATCATCACACCTACACCCACACTATTCTCTTAATACTAGGTTCACATTAACCACGTTACATAAATCAAAGAGCCACCCAGCAGGAAGCACTCAGACATCAGCTCTTTCATATTCACTGTTCAGAGCAAAGTCCAAACTCACTTCCTTTCAGTATTTGTGTACATGGTACATTCATATGATTTTACATTAGGCATGCACTAACATCCTCAGTATTCTATCTCAATGGATTTTTCAGTGTCCAATGGGATCCAGTGTGTAATGACACCAACAGCACCTATACACGCACAACTACAAACCACTCGTCAGCAAGGTCTTTCTTAAAAACAAACAAAAAAAGTTCATGCTTATGTAAACAGCCAACAAACAATAGAGACTAATTAAAAGCAACATGGAAAACTACAAAGCTATTTAAAAAAATAAGCCTCTCTATTCAGGACTCATATGAACAAAACTCCAACACACCAAGTAAGAGCCAGGAAAAATTCACAGGTTTGCCTTATCAGCCAACGAAGCAAGAGGAAAAAAGAACAGGTCAGAGTCATTAACAATAAAGCTGCTTTTACTTGAGAGAGAGAGAGAGAGAGAGAGAGAGAGAGAGAGAGAGAGAGAGAGAGAGGAGTCCTAGGCAGGTAGATTGCGGTGAGTCTGGGGGCAGCCTGGGATACACAGTGAGTTCAGGACCAGCCTAAACTACAGAGTTAGACCTTGTCTTTAAAAGCAGAGAGAGAGAGAGAGAGAGAGGGAGAGAGAGAGAGAGGGAGGAAGAAGAAGAAAGATTCTAATGTTAACAATAATGTGTAGCTGAACTTCGGAGCAGGGAACAAAACCAAACCCTTACAGAGCGAAGATGTGAAAAGCTAGCTCTCGTGAGCAGTTGACACGGGCCAGGTGAGAACTGACTGGAAACAATAACAAACACATTTCTGGACTGTATATGTGAAACTTCCTCTATTTGTAGTAGGAACACAAAGGGATGTTTATATATCATCAGTCCAGTCACTCAGCAGGCAAGGCCCCTCCTCCGGAAAGAGTATTGGAGAAAGGAATTGTGCCTGCGTGTACAAGCAGGCCGGATGGGCTAGAGACGGCAGTACCAGCAGTACTCCATGGAAGGTTCTAAGAAAAACGTAGCCAGGATGAAATCTCACAGTACTTTAATGTCAAGATTCCAGAAAAGGAAATGAGAACATGTTGAAGGAACACAGAACCGATTAGCATAAATCAAAATACCACAGATCAAAGGGAAACAAATATTGATCGATGCTAGTTTTTTCCCTTCATTTATTTAATTTTTCAGAGGAGGACTCTTGGAAAAGAGACCATGCGCTCTCCTACTGCATCATAATTACTGTTTTATTATGTTCCTTTGAATTATGCCTGGGGCTTAGGGTTAAATAAAGCCAACTTATATGTGATGCTAGACAACATTAAACTATCAAACTGTAAAACTACATGAAGATACAATCAATAGTTTATTAAGCTAAGTTTCTTTTAAAAACTAGTAGGACACTATTTCTAATTCTTCAAGACAAAATATATCAAAGTTAATCTTTGCATTTTGTCATAAACACAAAATGTTCACCATAAACTAACAAAAAAGAAAGGAACATCAAATTTTTAAATTTTTAATCCTTTATGAAAATATTTCTGAATTGTTCACACATATGCCCAGTGTTGTGGTTTAGATCTAAAATGTCCTTTAAAAGTCCTAGGTGTGTGACAAGCCTCATCTGTGTGGTAGTACTAACACGCATCGGTGGATTTATTCCAGCTGGGGTACGGATGGAGGTGGGTCACTAGGGGTGTGACCTCTAAGGCTGAGCCCTTGCCTTCAGCTCCTTCACTCTCCCTGTGCCTCCAGCCACCAGAGGATGAGCAGCCATCTTCTATCAGACCCTTCACCGTCCCACTTACAGGTGAGGCCAGGCAACTATGGATTGACCCACTGGAAACTTGGGCCTAACAACAAAAGTCTCGCCCTTTAAGTGGCAGGTGCCAGGTATCTAGTCCCAAAGAAGAGAAAGTGGATACAGAAAATCAGTACCAGAAAAGCGGGGCCTCTACCATGACTAGACCTGATCCTGTGGATCAGATGCCTTTGGAACTGGTTTGCAGGGGGAGTTTGGAATAGTGTGAGATGCCGGCTACAGAAGCCTTAGAATGGTATGAGCAGAGTAACCACAGACTGATGGGGATGCTAGTCAAGGGTCAGAAGGTCAGAATGCTGATGAAGAATGTGAAAAGCAAGGCCAGGCTTAAATGTTTCAGTTAGAAACGACTCCACTGACATTTGGACTAGGGACCACGACTGCTACCCCCAGCAGAAAATGTCTTCATTTTGCCCACTGTCCTAAGACTTTGTGTGGAACGTAGATTAAGGACAGTGAGCTAATTAATGCAGTAGAGGACATTTCAAAACAGTCCAACATTCAGGCATAGGTAATGCTGGCCAGACTGTAAAATCAAGAGCAAAAAAATCCAAGAAGCTTGCAGCTGGATCACAAAGGAAAGTTGGGACATGGAATGCATGGTTGCTGAAAAGATTACATCAGAAAAAAAGCAAATGCATTCACAGAAGCAAGAAGCCTGCCTTGACAATACCTCAGAAATTAACAAAACCTTACCCATCTCAGGCTCAAAGGTACTGAAGTGTAAATGTTTCTTTTGAAAAGCTGTCGCATGTGCATGCTGCTCAAGAGCGCCACCTAATGAGTCGATTCCCAGGAAGTCACTTCACGGCACTCAGGCATCCACATACTCAGTGGCCTATTCAGTCGTGGTCCAGGCTACTGCTTGAACTGCCATCAGACCTTGGCATCATCCACTTGGTGCTAGTTTTTTCAGCACGCACAATGCAAGAGTTAAGGAATTATTAAGTTTCTGCTCACAAAGACTCACATGAAGGCCTAGAAAGCCAGGCAGGGCCCCAGTACTGGCAGTGTACAGAGCTGTGAGAATGAAGCCAAAAGAGCAGTGAAGGCTCCAGGAAGCTGGAGCTGCCATAGCATGTACTGAGGAAAACCAGAGCAGTGAGCACAGGCACCCCCCAAAAGAGACCACATGGCCTATAATTGGCAATGCAGTAGAGGTAGGGCTACCCGAGCTCTTCAGAGTTTACATCTGATTCAAATGATGGACACAGAGCTACAGGATTTCATTTTTGACCTACTGGGTTTCATTCTTGTTTTGGTCCCATTTCTATCCGTTTCTCCCTTTTTGAAATGGGAATGTTTACCCTTTGCCATTATATGCAGAATATATTTAACTTTATCCTTGGTTTTCACAGAGGCCCAGAGCTCAGAGTCTACCATGACTGTCCGATGAGACTCTAGACTTGGGACTTTCTGGCACTGGCGGCACTGTCAGGACTCTGGCAACTCCTGAAGATGAACTAAATGCATCTGACATACTGAGATGCGCATGAGCCTTCTGTTGGCTGGGGCAGAATCTTACAGTTTAGGTTGAAAATGTCCCCCAGAAGTCTCTTATGTTCAAAAGGCCATTGGATCACCAGGGCATTATACCATCAGTGGATTCATCTGTTGATGAGTTCAATAGCTGAACATACTGTTAGCAGACAGGGCCTGGTTGGAGGTGCGTCAAAGGGGCATGACCCAAAAGGGTGTACCGTTGTTCCCGGCTTCTTTGTTCGTTCTTTGCTTTCTGGCTGCCATGAATTGAGCTGCTCTTCTTAGCCAGGTGCGTTCACCCTGCCCTTTCTGTCTCAGAGCCAGCCAACTATATCCTGTATGCTCTAAAAGCCAAGCACCAAAATAAATCTCTTCCTTCAAGTTGTGAGTGTCAGGTTATTGTCCCAGTGACTAGAAAGTGACTAAGACATTCGTGTTTCTAAAACTTCCATGCTTTATGGGGGCCTAGGCCAATTTTCAGGACCTAGTTAACAGGAGGAGCTGCATAAAGATCCTACTCTTAAAGACTTTCATGCTAAGAAGCAACAGTAATAGCAGACAATGTAAAATCATATTTAAATCATCTACTGACATCCAGTGGTATAGAAACAGGTAGGGAAAATAGATTGAAACATACTATATGTATTGCTAATCCAAAAAAACTCCAGAATCAAAAAATTTTTGAGTACCAACAAAATGTCTGAAAAAATGTCAAAATGATGTCTGAAAAGTTTCTAAGTTACACCTTTGAATTAGGGAGATACTCAACTAGGAAAGTCTATTTTCAAATCTCAGTAACATCAAAATCTGAGGAACTGTTTCTGGCTCTTAGACCATTCAGGAAATACATACTCAAATTGTACAAAAGTAAAGGCCCCAGAAGTACTCAGACACCACTGTTCTGTGGGATAGGCCTATTTAGATTCTTCTCCTTCCTCTTCGGTTCACACAAATCTGTGCTTGCCCTTGTTCTTCTCTCTCTCCGTGGGTCTCTCCCCAAGTCTCTCTTTCTCATTGCTACCACCCTATTAGTACCCTGGTCAGCGTAATTTGTTCTCAGAGCACATAGTATCCAAATAGTGTTCAAAGCTAGGGACAACTGGTAAGTAGCTGATAAGCAGTCCATGCACTGAAGGTGCACTGAAGAAACGCAACAGGCTGGGAAGCAGAAAATCTGGCTGGAAAATAAAAGTTCTCCCAAGTACTTAAGAACCAAAGGTTGAAAGCAGAGAAGTAAGGATACTCACTGCTGGCTACATCTCTGAATTACCTGGACACTCTTGAAAATATCGATTTCTCACTCAAAAAACTAAAGGATTCTACTTCACCACCTTTGCAATGGGATTTACAAAAGTTTCCAAGGTGACTATGATGACCAGGCAGGTACAAAAACCAAGATCTCAAAAGGGCCAAAAGAAACTGCTTCAGGGTCTTCAGGTGAGCAGAGAAATAAGAGGAACTATCCAGAGACCCACTGCAAAGAGGCAGCAGCTTCAGGTACTTATTTCCTCTTAAAACTTCCCCAAGCATGTAAAGCGAAATCACAAAACCAGCCCTTGTTCCCAGTAGGGAAAGCCCTAGGTCCAAACATTCTACTAAGGTCTATCTATCTCTAGTCTATCTTAAGATACACAATCTTTAAAAATGCAAGATAAACAGAAAAATTCAAAGTCTTTTCAGATTCCTGCATGTTCACCTTCCCCCACTGGAGGGCAAGTGCAGCGGCCTCAGCCCATGGCTCCTCCACATTCTCCAGTCAGGATAACCATGCTCGACTGCTCTGTTTCAACTACAACATACTACTTTCTTGGGTTTTTCATCTCAAATGAAAACTCCCTGTGTACACACAAAATAATCGGCAATTCCTAATGAGAAAATACACTTTTCCTATGATACAACAAAGAATACCCTAGTGTGACCTATGATCAGATTCTTGATGTACTGAGTGAGCATTCACTGTTTATCTGCTTTTAAATAAGAGCTGCTAGACTGGGAAGGAACCTTAAACTATGTAAAGAAAGACAATTCTAAAGCTCAGTCTTACTATCTTCTAGAACCTGAGCTACTTAAATTATCCGAAGCTCCTCTCTCATTCGTAGAAATTGGAGAACAGCCACCCCTTATTGGACTGCTGTGGGCACTGGCTGTGAAAGCATCCAGTAGGAAAGAAGTCCCTCTCAGTTGTGTGTTACTTGATCTATGCCTTGATGGCACGTTAGCTTTGCTTCCAAGAGACCCCCAGTCCTCTTCCAGTCGTAGTTAACAACAAAACTACAAAAGAAGGGTCACAAACTGGCTGCACACAAGTAAAATACAGTGCACTGTTTTGTTTTAGCTCATAAGGTATTAGGCATATAGAAGTCTGGAGAGTACTGGTTTTAAACACCATGTAAACGTCAGAGAAGACAAAGGGCTAGCACAACATACAGGATCCTGAAATTGTTCAACTCCAAGCTCTAATAAGTTATTTAAAGAAAAAACTAAGAGAAAGGACAGTAGTAAAACCTACCTCGCTCAGAGTCACTTTATGTACTCAAGTTGCAATACATCAGGTAGGTAGACCAACAAACACAGTCAGTACTCAGCATCTGAACCACACTGGCTCATCCAAAGATGAGGTACCAGTAGACATTTGTACTTTCTGAGTGCCAGCTGAGCACCTGGGCAGACCATTAGCTCTGTCTGCATTTCTCCACAGCCCATAGACTCCCAAATGTCTTTTAAAAACCTGTCTCCTTTGGATCACTTAAAAGGATAAGCCTTGGGCTTCACAGTTCCTGAATTTAAGGAAAAGCAAGCAGCTCCAGTGAAGAAAACTGTAATGTCCTCCCAAGTCAGACTTCGTAACAGGTATACAGGCCAAAGTTGAACAGTACAGAGAGGGGCTGGAGGAGGAGCAACAGCAATGTGGGTAGAGCGCTTGCCTGGCAGGCCAAAGGCTATTAGGCTGGGTGTGGTAGCATAACCCGCAATCCCAGAATTGAGGCAGGAGGATTTCTGTGAGTTCAAGGCCAGTCTGGACTAGACAGTGAGCCCAAGACAGCCCAAACTACAGAGCAAGACCATATCTCAAAAAAAAAAAAAAAAAAAAAAAAAAAAAAAAAAAAAAAAAAAAAAAAAAAAAAAAAAAAAAAAAAAAAAAAAAAAAAAAAAAAAAAAAAAAAAAAAAAAAAAAAAAAAAAAAAAAAAAAAAAAAGCACAGAGGAGAGCACAGGTACACTTAGCACATGTTTCTTAAATGCTGCCTCCTACAAGAAAGCCAGGAGTATTGAGAGCTACAACTTAGGGATTGTTAATGCCATGCATTTATTTAATCAGCAGAATGCTTACACCTGGAAAACTCTGCAATGTGCATCAGTAACAACTCACCACTAAAACTTCTTCCTTAAGTCTACTTGTCCTTAGTCTATTCACCCACCAGGATCTCCCTGCAGCGGAAGCCAAGAGAACTCTTCGAACTTCAATGTTGTCAGCCCTCTGGTCACAGCAGTCACAAGAATGGCTGGATCTGGAGGTGGTCTCAACAACAGGTCCCTTCAGCAGAGCCAAGTACAGAGTCCCTCCAGCAGCTCTGAGTCCCCCTGCTCTGCATGTAACGAGTGAAGGAACCCAGGAGGTAAGTACCTAAGGAGCGTGCAGACCAGTGCTGGGCAGGTCATAATCAACTAAGAGCTATGATGGACTGTACAGGTTATTCTTCTAAGAAAAGGTAAATCTGAGACTCGGGTTATTAACCCGTAACGGCAAAGAAACAACCTAAGCGAACACATGGGAAATGGAGGAAGCTTACAAAGGGATTTTCAGACCCCGGTTTTCTTTCTGGCTCTGAGTCATACAAGTTTGATGAGATCTTTGTGGCAAACGCCTCAGCACAGCAGTCCCTCAATACCCCTGGGCCTTACTTTCAAGCTCAACCAAACATGACTCAAAGATAATTTTAAAAAGAAATGGATTCTGCACTCAACATTTAACACAAGCTTTTTGTCGTCCTTACTTTCTGATAAACTTGCATCAATTTGCATATTATTTACATTTCTTTAGGTACTATACCCAATCTAGACATTTAAAGTATACACAAAAACACGTGTAGATTATATGCAAATCTACATCCTTTGATATCAGGGACTTGAGCATCCTCAAATACTTATGTCTAAAGGGGATTCTGCTAATCAACCTCCAACCAGGGCCAGTCAGGAGTGGCTGTTACTTATTCAGTGGGAAGGCTGCAGGACATTACAAATTATATTACAGACCTCAAAAGAAATCAAAAGTAACTGTCACAAACTTAGCAAAAAATTTAGGGTGAAGAGTTTATCTGAAGCTCTCTTCATAATCTTTTTGTCAGTAATATTCAAATACAAAATAATGTAAAAAATCAAAATAGCAACATGTTTCAACTAACCACTGATGTGATCATTGGTTTCAATGTTTCCTTACTTGTTTCCACATTTCCAAGTGGTTCCAATTAACACACATCCCTAGACTTGCTAATTCCTACTGTATGGCCGCCTACAACTCCCTCCCCCACCCGGATGGTGTTCCCAAAGAAATGCCTTGCCTTCCATGTCCCACACGCTGAATTTAACAATGTTAAAATTAGGGAAAGAAAACCTGTTTAAGTAATCTGGCTGTTCATTCATGGACAATATATGTGAGGAAAGCAGCAGAATTTTTTTAAATAATAAAAGATAAAAAAAGACACACAACTCTTATGGAATTTAAAACGAAAACAAATTAAATGGGGGGGTCGTAAGGTGGGGATGGAGCAAGGGGTGGGTTGAGGGAGGGACAAAAAGAGAGTGGGACAAAGTATGTAGGTGCACAAGATGCTCAACTTCATTGTAAACCTTAAATTTTTCACTTATACATATCAATACAATGGGGAAAAAAAAGACAGGCCAGGATGTTTCGCAGAGCTACTGAAAGAAAAGGAACTAGCACAGAGGCCAGCCAGACACCTACACGGATCAAAACATGTCTGTCTTCCTCCTCTTTCTGCTTCCCAGCTTGAACAATTACTATCTCGTGGAGCACAGTGACAGCTGACCCATTATCTGGTTGTTTCTACTAAGTTCCTGATTTTCATCTGTTCTTAAAAATATTCAAGATCTCTGAGCTCGCGTGTTCTTCCGGCGCCTGCTTTGAGACCCACAGCGAAGGAGGGTTGCCTGACTGCACGGACAGACCCCCGGAAGTAGGTAGGAAGAGGCTGGGGCGACCGCGAGTGTGTGCCAACAGAGAGGAATTCTGAGGTGGGGGGCAACAATGCTGAGTAACCGTGCGTGACTCCAATTGAGGTTTTCCTCTGCAAAAATGTGATTATTTGTATGTTTGAGAATTACCATTGCTTAGTACGCTAATGTATTTGCTCATATTAACTTCAGGATCCAAACCTGAGATATCATCATAGATAAATTACTCAGGATTCCCAACAGTGGCTGTCAAATATATCTCTAATGAAAAGATATCAAAGAAAATGTATAAAATCATCCATCAAGGATAATCATGTTAAAAGCTTATATACAAGTACCAAAACTGCTTCTGAGAAGTACAAAAATTATTACAAGATTACTTATATGTTGCTGTGAATATTTTTATATGCAACTACATGTGTATACAGGTACATAGCTATATCTTTTTATACATATACTTAATATAGGTATAAGCTTATATTGGTCATTAATGTAAAAGTTAACCCTATTAGCATATAGTAAGATACTTGTTTGCCTTTATAGAAAATTATAAGCCATAAATAATCTGTGCTACATATTGCAAAAATTGAAGTTCATATTCTTATAAGAGCTAAATTACTTAAAATACTATAAATTTAAATTACACACAGGGAACTTATAGATCACAATGTCAGCACAATCAACTGATTTCTTGTCACACACATAGTATATACATTTTTAAAGGACAATTTTGTAGAAAATAATGAATCAAAGATCGCATTATAAAAAATTCAATTTGCATAACCATCTTTTTAAAATTCAAACTTGAGGTAGTACTAAAAGTCGTAAAATATTGCTTTAAAAACAGGAAACAAAGCACACTAAAATATCAAAAAATTAGGATTTGTAAACATGCAAAATAAAACTTATACACGTCAATAAAATTCATAAATACATGCACACATATACCTGTGTAGCAGACACACAGTGGTACATGCACACGGACTGTCACATCCTGTCTGTCTGTAAAGAAGAAATGAGAGAACACCAAGGTACCCAAGTTGGGAAAACCCCACAAGGGAAGTGGGCAGAGTGCGGGGGAAAAAACTACCCTGAGCACTGTGGTGACTTCTTCACATTTAAGGAAGCAGGTACCAAGAATGTAACCGTCCCCGTCTCGAACAAGACTCCTCACTGATCACCGGAGGCCTAAAACCCTGAGCACACACAGGGCACTCACCCTCCATGCGCTGAGCCCACAGGATCTGCGCCAGCCCCGCCTTCTCTGAGCTCTACTGGTGCACTCCCCTTCCTCTTGTCACCAGATCCTTAGACATCCTTCAATCCTCTTCAACTATTTTCACTCCCAACCACATATTTTAGGATAATATTTAAACTTCCTAGTCTACGAAAATATATACTTTAGTACTATGCACAGTAGAAGTTACAGTAAAAACGTAAGATATAATTACTGATCTCATTTTATAATACAGAGAACCATAAGGCAGAGGGGAACTGGAATGTGAAGAAAAGCCTCTTAGATTAAGAGTCTCAAAAGAAGTGAGGCAAAAAAAAAAAAACTTTAAGTGAGTAAAACTAATAATTACTTTAGAAAACATGTTACAAAGTAACCATCCCTATAAGAGGCCAATCCACCAAGCTCCCTAAGAACTATATCCATTTTGTGGTCTACAAAACAATGTAAGGGTTAAATCAGATAATACTCATGAAATCATTAACTAAATAATATAGGAAGCATTCAGTAAATGAGGACTGACATTGTTTTCATTATTATTGTAAGAATGAACTTCAAGGCAAATATACATTAATTATATATCAGACCACTGAAAAGCATAATTCAGGGATTTTTAACACCATTACACATCAAAACAAACAGATTAAGATATAACACATAATTATATACAACAATGCTTTTGAAATTTTAGTCAATGTGAGAATGGCCTGGAGGGCTTAACAAAGATCACATCCTTGGACCCTATAACCCATACCCTATTTTCCAACTCTTAAGTCTGACTGCATCTTAAAAATTGGCATTCCAGGCAGAATATGAGGGGCTACACCTGTAATTCTAAAACCCTGAGAAGCTGACACAGGAGGATTCCAAGCTCAAGCCCAGCCAAGGAAAGATAGCAGGAGCCTATCCCACATAAAAAGTTAGTAATAAAATAAAAGGCAAAGGATATAACTCAGTGCAAATGTGCTGGATTGAACCCTAAGGACTGGGAAGAAGGGAAGCATCCATAACAAATTCTCCAATGATGTTGATGCTGGAGATCTGAGGTCCATATGTTGAGACCCACTTGTTTAGACACAAGTGAATCGCCACTCGCACTGGCCTTTCTAATACAACTGTCCACAAGTTTCTTATTCTAATAAAGTTAATTAGTGAGAAAAATAATTTAAAGAGCCAAGTACCACATTATTCTCAGTGATCACATTAACCATATGGTAATTAGTCATTACATTAATTTTTAACCAAAACAGAGGGAGAAAGGGAAAGTGGAAAGAAGATACTTCCTACGGACCCAAGATGATTTTGAAGTCACCTGTACAAAAGAAGAGAAACATTGAACCCCAAAACAGTGAATTGGGGGTTTAAGACTTCCCTAAGCCCAAAGCTCTATTTTGAGAACAAGAAAGTCAGGTTTACTACCTTTGGCTTTAGTACTTTCTTGAAAAATCAATGACAAAAAAGCTCTCTCAACCTCTCAGCATGAGCTGTCTAAGGAGTACCAGGGACAGACAGGGCAGGTAGACAGGCACACTAGCACAACCTTTTCTCCCAACTTTGTCATGGGCATCTTTACTTTCAGAAGTCTACCTAACAAGAAGAAAAGTTTCCTTCAAGTGAAAAGTCTATCATGAGTTCAAGTGGCAAATCTGTTTAAACAGAGTTCTCAAAATATAGGTCCATTAACTTCAGTAGTCAACTTACTAGTTGTGCACATTCTTGATCCCAGAACTACTGAACCAGAAATTAAAGACTGAGCTCAGCAATCTGTGCTTGGGCACACCCTCCTGAGGATGTTGTCGCATGCTTAATTTTTCCCCATTTTATTGACATGTATAAGCACAAATTTTAAGGCTTACAATGAAGTTGAGCATTTTGTGCACATACGTATCTTGTCTAGGTGACAAGGACTTTCCCACTCTCCTTTTGTCCCTCCCCCTACCCACCCTCCTTCCCTCCCAACCCTAATCCCCTGGTTCACTTTGTTTTTCATTTTAAGTTCCATGAGATAGTTGTGATCTTGGTTTCACCTATCAGAGAGACATTAGATGTTTCACCTTCTGCTTCTGACTCACTTCACTAAACATGATGTTCTCCAGTTTCTTCCATTTGCCTATAAAAGCCTCCACGCTGTTGTACTTTACAGATG
Organism: Ctenodactylus gundi; assembly: GCA_004027205.1. Classification (NCBI taxonomy): domain Eukaryota; kingdom Metazoa; phylum Chordata; class Mammalia; order Rodentia; family Ctenodactylidae; genus Ctenodactylus; species Ctenodactylus gundi. The sequence goes on from PVKB01004808.1 coordinate 48,802, forward strand.
AATAGTATTCCACTGTGTATAAACACCACAGCTTGTGTATCCATTGGTCTGTTGATGGGTATTTTGGTAACTTCCATATTTTAGATGTTGTTAGTTGTGCTGCTATGAATATGGGTATACATATATCTCTGTTATGAGTTGTTTTGGCCTCTTTTCGGTATATTCTGAGCTGCACTGGCAGAGTGATCTCATGACCCAGAACAGCTCCATTTCTCACCTATTGTCTGGGAAGAATTATAACAAGGCTATCTCACAGGTGTCTGGGTTGAAAAATAAGAAAAATAAATCATGTCGTCACTGTTAGGAGTCTAGGCTGGTACCTGCAAAGGGACTTCATGGGTCAAATGCAAGTTACTGCCCAGGATTACTAATTCAGCTTCCACATGCTGGTACCACACCCACAGACCTCCTGAATGCTAAAAGATGCACTGCCCAAGGAAAACATGGGCAGCACATTCAGAGGAACCTATTTCAATACAGGTACCCTATCTTTCCAAAAAATATATCCATCTCCAAACTATGTAGAATCTAGATTAAATCCCCAATTTCCTTAATAGTATAAGGGATCAAGTTTTGTTGGGAGCCATCTGTATTAGAGGCCCCAGACCTGAGATATAAGCAACTCCATCTTGGTTCATGTCTACAATACTCCATGCTGCTGAGGAAAGAGCAGCCAACACCTGTCACTCTGAAACACCCAGTTTCTCCGAGGACTGTCTGCTTAAACTAATGTGACCTTTGCCTTTCTTTTGCTGGGGCATTCTTTTAAATATTTTAGCATAGATTAGCAGATAAGAAATCAGAATGTCTTGCGGTTTGGTGGCCATAGCAATCGTGCTTATGCAAATTACCTCTCCCATACTATTCTCCTTATATACGTTGTCCTAACCTGCAATAAACGAGACTTGATCAGAAAGCCTGTCTTGTCTCCATTCCTGTGTGTCTCTCTTGTCTCCCTCATTAGCACGCCCCCTCCTCTAGGTTGCCCGGCAGTTCCAGGGCAAAGTTTCCTCTATCAGGTGTTCAAAATCATCCTTACTGAATCTTCTGGCTCCTCCTTCCAGTGAGTTTTCTTTTCCCAGCTAACATCTTAGAAAAGAATAAACCTAGTAATTTATCTTATTTTACAATACTGACTAGGCTATATGAATTCACAGAAAAACCAAGTTTATCGCAAAATTTCTAAATCACTTGTTCTTTTAATGTCAAAGCACATCAGTCATGTGCCTTTGCATCTGATCACTTTTAGATTCCATTGAAATTTGTCTTTACTAAAACTAAATTAAATTTCTAGCCTTTCATTCTTCACTGAAGTCACCCATCCGCTGTTTCTGAAAAGCATCAGAGGCCTTCCATTCGTATTCTGACCCTTCATCTTTCAGATAAGAAAAAAGCCACAGAGAGGTAATGGTTTCTACTCAGTTATAGAAGAGCTCCTGTAAAATATCAAAGAAAAGAGGAAAACTTGACTATGTGGCTTCTAAGACATTGACCACAGAGGACTGTATGCTTCGGTTTGATCATCTAGAAAAAGAATCGAATCCTCAACTTTCCAGAATTATACACATCTGTTTCTAGTTCATCACATGAAACCACTGTGCTCTTAGTATGATTTACATATACCAAGCAGTCATGAAATGTGCCCAACTTTTCTTTTACAGTACCTTCCCTGGTTAGAAAAGATTTGTGTGTTACTGATGAGATCTTCCCAGGGAATCCAGCCCTAAATTCAAAGTTCAGTAAGAGCTCATAAGAGGCTTCAGGGGTAAAACGTATCTATTGCACTGCAAAATATGGATGAATTCTCCTGCTCCCTCTAGGGCTATTTCAGTCACCCAACTCCCTCAACAAATTAAAATTCCTTACTCTGTGGCAGGCAATATTCTAAATACTAGGGGTATCTTGAATGAGTTGAAGACCCTGACTTTTTGTGAACTAATATAAGCATTCAAACAAGGCTTAATTAACATCATCACTTTTGTTCTCCTATAGCAATTGTCATTCAGATGTGGCATCAATCTTTGGGGATATTGTAACTTATTAGACATTTTTTACAGATTCTCATCTCATAAGGAACAAAACTTGGTGAAATATCTAGGAGTTGCTCACACTCTCTTTGTCTCTCACCCCGAAACTGCTGTCTATGATTTACACAACAATCCTACTTCCTCTTCCCCTACTATAAATTTACCTGAAAGTACCACTTTTATAGAAATGACAGAGAGAAAGGATGGGGTCTGAGATGAAAGCAAAACCTAAAACCAGCTGCCTATGTTACCACTGAGTCTATGAGGAGCTTGACTATAGCAGCTGCCTTTGTAGCTGGTACTAACGAAACAGAGTGACAAGCCAAAAACATGGGCTAGGTAACCAAAAACACAGATTAGTTAGGTAGCAAGAGGTTAGGTAGAAGTCATACTTTCAAAAGAATAAGATTTTGCCTCAAATACACTGTTGTGCCCTCAAACTATACAAAGCACATTTGCTGCCTAATCTTGAGGTCTTTTCTAGGAGTATGAGTAACTGATTAACAATCTATACTGATCATCATTCATAAACCACAAGTAAAGCACAATGACAGGCACGTCCAGGGTCGCAGTTCAATCCAGATAGTCTGAGAATCTTAAAAATACTCAAAGAGCCACATGAACACTGAGGCCCAGACCCAGACTTTCAAGTCCCTCAAAAGAACAGATTTTCTTAATCCAGTAGCACATGGAAGCTTCTCAATACATGTCTTATAGACAGATGGAAATAGGAGACACCGTAAGAAATCAACTGGACACACCATCTGCCACAGTCTGCAGCTTTAACATACTGTTACTCCCATACATTTAGAAAAAAGGCACATGCCTCCCCAAACGGCGGCAAGCAGCTCTCTGTACACAGTACAAGGTGCAGAGCAGCACACAGCATGGTGGGCAGCGCAGGCTCTCAGACTCCCGATCTAGAGAAAACCACTTGCTCCAACAGAACCTTGCCAACATTAACTTAACGACCCATGCCTCGCTTTCCTCTCATCCTCTCAAAGCGATCATAAAGAGTACATAAGCTAATATATATAAATTGTCTACAACAGTGACTGGCAGGACGAAAGACGCCATCGGTGTCTACCGCTGTCAGCGGCACCGTGCTTCTCAGTTAATATGGTGTGGTATTTAAAGACTACAAGGGTAATAAAAACCACAGAAAAATCCAAATCCAAAAACCAGATTGTCCCTTAACGCTTGCCTGTTGTTTGTTCATCTCTAAAAGCAGAACTAAAAACAGCTGTCTAGAAGAATTATTGTGAGAATTATCAAAATGTTTAGTATAAAGTTAACAGTGAAAAAATTATGGCCATTCCCGGGCATGCTGACTCATAGCTACAATCCTGGCACTCAGAGAGGTTAAAGCAGGAGGACAGAAAAAGTTTGAACCTAGCCTAGCAACTTAGAAAAGGAAAAGAAAGAGGAAAGTAAAAAGGAAGCTGGGGATATCACTCAATGCAGAAGCCTAGTGTTCAATCCTAATTACTGAGGGGGAAAAATGTGGCCATTAACATCCCTACACATAAACATCTTGAACATGTAACTCAATGCGTCAAATCCACACTCCAAAAGATACCCCCTCCTGCAGGTCTCTGAGGATTTCAAACAAAGAATCTTACTCAACCAGCAACTGATTTTCAACCAGCTGTTTCCTTGGAGCACATAACACAAACTACCTCCTCCCAGGAAGTATTTCCTGAGGGGGGGAAAATACTTAAAACACATGATATCATGTGGGAAAACTAAATACTACATTGTGGTATTAATGCAGGAGCTCAGAGAAAGATTAGAGCACTGCAGGTTAAGAACCAAAAGAGGAAGAAAATGTACATAGAAGGAAATGATACACTGACATACTATAATCACAAAATATAGTGAATTTTAAAAATTGTCATTAATTCCCTTCAAAATATTAATACTCCCTCTACCTTCCCACACACTGATTCAGCCATTCCCGGCACTTTCCGAAGCAGTTCTCAAAGCCTTCTTTCATGAATATCTTCAGTTGTATAGCTGCGACCACTCTGGTGTCCAGAATCCATGAAAAATATTTACTATCATGGCCATTTTGATTTTGAACAAGAGTCAGAAGTCACAAAGTACCAGATCTAGTGAATAACGTAAATGAAGACACACCACCCTGATTTCACAAGTCTGCATTTCCACTGGGTAACACTGAAGAGCAGTACTGACTGATTTTTTTCATCACAACTCATAAAAACATTTATAAAAAGGTCCAGAATTAATTCAGAAAGTAACAAGAATGATGGAATAAGTGAAGCAAAAGAGAGTAGTTTGAGAGGGATTAATGGCAATGTGTCTTTTCCTGTAATAAAAATTTTAAATTAAACATTCATTGTATATTTTGATCATTTTCTATATAATCTCTGAAAGTGATACACTGAATAGAGAAACAGCTCCAATTAGTACATTTTTGACCCCAAAACATTTTTATCTTGACCTAAGAACTCACCTTAGTTGGAATGCTTTCATTCCAATCTCTAACAGCACTTAGCTCCTTGCACCATCAAAACATCCCCCAAACCGTCTCTTGCGCACAGAGCCTGTCCTGTGTGATCTGCCTTTCTCAGAGAACTCCTGCAAAGCACATCCCCCTCAGACTCTGTCATCTTTCAACTGCCTAAATTTATTCATAAATGACAATCTGCTCCATGTATGTTCAATGGCCATGCGGCTGCAAAGGCAACTGTTACTGTTCCCATTTAGGATATAAACTACATACAACAATATAGAAAATTGTTTAAATGTATAACTCAATGGGTTTGACACCACATAATCACTGCTAGAGCTTCGTTTTACCAGTATTCAAGATCCATATAGCTAAATCACACAATGCACAGTCCTTTGTGTCTTGACTTCCTTCACTGAACATAATACAGGCAGATCTATCCACATTGTTGGCATGTGCTATGCCTGCTGGTCCCTCAGTGATATTTTACTCTATACCAATTTGTTAGCCCATTTTATCCTGTGAATGGGCATCTGAGTTATTCCAAATCTTGAGTTATCATGAATAAAACTATTAAAAATATTCCACTCAAAGTCTTTTTATTGACATAGCTTTCATGTCTCTTGTGTAAGCACCTAAAAGTAAAAATTATGAGATTGCAAAGTAGCTATATGTTTAACTTGATGAGAAGCTACTAAACTTTTCCCAAGTAGACTATTTACCCTCCAACCAAAAAATATATCACAGTATCAATTTTTCCATTTCCATCTCAGGTCTCAGTATTATTGCCAGGCTACGGAAGGGAAAGTGTAAAGGTAGAAGCCATTCTAAATGGGTGTGACTTATTTGTAGTTTACTGTCATTTAATGTGAATGTCAAGTGACAAATGATACTGAAGATCTTTCCAAGTACTCCTTCGTGAGGCATTTTTATGAGTTTTATGTTCTTTGACTATTTTTTTCTTACCCGAGTTCTTTCCCTTTTTGTCTGAGAACTTCAGAATAAATATTCTTTAAAAGCTGTGAATCCTTTAACAGTGATTAGAGAGTTTGAATATTTCTTCCCAACTTCAATAGTGACTAAAGAAAAGTAGAAGGTTCAACTTAATTTTTTACGGTCAGTATATTTTGAATTCTGAGAAAACATTACCTACGCCAAGATTAAAAAAACTACTCTGTTTCCCTCTACGCAGTTCTATTTTTCTATTAGGTATATTACCAATATTGAATTACTTCTTTGCTAGCTTTCTGTAGAAAACAGTGCTTTGCAAACATTCCTGACTCATTTACAAATGCCCCACAGATTAGAATAAATGTATTTTTAAATTTCTTGAAGAACCCATGCTCAGTCTCAGTAACATTTTTAAGTAGAAAACCTACTGACAGGAGTAAAGTCGTAATTGGGACTCAATGACGTAACCTGGAAGCATCTACTTAGAAGTGATGTTATGGTTTTTCCCTAGGACAAGGACAGGGACAACAGAAAGTTTCCATGTCTATGCAAGAAACAGTTTAACCTGGAACAGAAAAGAGGGAACAATTTGTTCACAGTATTATCTTCTTCTCTGGGAATGTAAATTGCAATAGTTACCGGTAGTGTAGTCTAAATTCTCTTTCATGAATTAGAATCCCTAAGACAGTCATGCTCTGTTGAAAACTTTAAAATGAGTAATAAATGTTTTTAAATACCATTTTAAAGAAACATTTCCAGGGCCTAAAACACTGAATGCTTTTATAAGTTTTAGATTTTTTTTCCAAAGGGTATAACTAGCATCTTCTCTTGAAAACATGTTAACCCAAGCAGGAAAAATAATAATAATAATGATAATGATAATTACTGCTATTCAAAGATTACCCAATGCATTCTGAAATACGGTACTGAGGTATTTGAGATTTTACTAAGAAAGCACACATTGAAAAAGAATAAAAATACTTCTCTATTTTAATGAGATTTGGTGAGATTAATAAGCCAGCTAGGATAAGAAGGCAGACATAATAAAAAGAGACTCTTCTGAAGAGCTATATTTTGACAGCTGCTTCCGTGACACTACTGAGCCTTGTTTACCAAGGTTCATTTCTTACTACTCTTAACTTACAGCTTAAATATGGCACTGCGACTCAGGAAGGACCATGGGAAAACTCTAATTCACTAAGGGCACACGCAGTCATGAGCACCTATTGTGCACTCTGTTTTTAAGGATTACCCAGATTCACAAGCTAATTTGTCTTAAAGCTAAGCAACAACTGCTTAGAATTTAAAAGAAAAGATGAAAAAATGTCATTCAAACTTGATGTTGTTTCTTTTTTTAGACAAAGACAGGAAGTTTTACAGCTACTTCAACTTGGTTGTGTACTTAAATTCCTTTTCTCATCAAGTGTTTCAATTATCATCACTTCCTTAATAGCACCCTATTATTTTTATGTTTTTCTAAATGTGCCATTTTAAATCTTCCCATCAGCTGAAGGTCAAAAAGAATAAAGGAAGGAAAAAAATCTACAAAGGAATATTGTCCTAAACCATAAATACTCCATGAAGTGTTCAGTTAATAGTCCAAGTAGTAGTCTAAATATAAACTATTCACTTAAACAACGAAAGAAATGCTAGCATGCAAGAACTGCAACCTAGAATGAGCTACCCAGACACGATTAAATTAAGAAAAGTCCTCTTGTGCTTTACAGCATAGATATAATTCACCAACATTACCTATACGGCAAAACTAAGCTTCCCATAAAACCTATTTTGAATTACACCAGAAGCACCCCATGAGAAACTAATCTGACATCAAATGAAAAGAGGATTATAAAAACTGCAGAATCCTATGGCATGCTGGCTTCATAGCACACTACTTCCTTCTCAGGAGAAAGACTGAACGGCCCCATTGATTAGAGGAAAGAGCCACCGGGGAGAGCAGGGGCGTGAGAGTCAATGAATGAGGAAGTGAGAATTAACAATCAAAAATTCTTTCACGAGTAAGATACAAGGGTATAACAGAAGATGATGCTCAATAATAAGAGATCAGTCCGTAAAACTTTTGCCTCCTAAAAAAATTCTCAACCACTACACATTTGCACTGGGAAAAATAAAATGAAAGATAAGTTTCACCTCTTTAAAGAGTTAGAAGATCTACTCTTGGCTTTGGTGATCAATATTCAGATTAAAGTAAAACACGGCATCATATGTTATGGTCTACAAGTAGCTGCCCTTCCTACAGCCCCGCACCAGGCACTATGCCAACAGCGATGAACAGCAGTATGTGGAAACACAGCGCCAGATGTCAGTCAGCTTAGGAGCCCAGAGACACACAGCAACAAACAACTAACAGTATAACTAGTAGTTCTGCACTGAAGAACAACCCAGCAGGCCAGGAGCAATAAACAGAGGGCTTGCCTGCTTTGTGAGGTGCCAAGATCAGCATGAGGGTGAGAAACCAGCCTAGAGACTGGGAAAAAACAGGAGACATTGTTTCAAGAGGAGAAAGGGGGGGGAAAAGGCACAAAAAGGAAACTGACAGTGCAGAGAGAGAACGGGGCACGGTCAGGGGTCCACAGGCAGCACTCAAAGTCTGGATTTTATTCTAAATTAATGAGACATCAACCCAGAACGCAGACTGGGCAGATTTGAACAGGCAGTATTAAGAGGCAATCTGGGGCTAGTGGCATAGCTCAGTGATCAGAGCACTTGCCTAGGAGGCGCAGGGTCCCGGTTCATCCCCCCAGCACCACATACAAGCTGGGTGTGGTGGTGCACACCTGTAATCCCACACTCAGGAGGTTAAGGCAGGAGGATGCCAAGAGTTTAAGGATACCTCATGACCAGCTGGGACTACAGAACAGGACCCTTCCTCAAAAAAAAAAAAAAAAAAAGAGGCAATCTGTGTTCTTAGAGCTCTCTCTTACTGCTGGCTAGAGAAGAGACTCTTGCTTTCTTTCCCACAATGACTATGACTTAGGAGAGGTTTTTAATACATAAAGTGCAATCTAAGGATGAAGAACTTTGGGGCAATGAGAAACTCTCCATATTGGCCTATGTTTATCTTGAGACATGTACTTTTAGTATGATCATCAACCAACAAATGAGCTTCTACTTGAATCTCTAAACAGGCCACAAGGTATTTTCAATAAAAGCTCTTAGGCAGTTTTCTCTTCCTTATCTGAAAAAATACACTCCCTATTACCTTCAGTTTATAGGAAAGCACATCCAATAATGACTTAATTTTACGCTAAGTTAGCACAAATTCTTCTTGGTATCCCACCAAATAAGTACTTAAAAATGAGATCAATTACAGCAATGGTGCTGAAGACTGAACTCAAAACAGACTTCTTCAAGTTCTGAGGGAAATGTGGGGGCGGGCGAGAAGCACGGATAGGGATATTTACAATACTTGAAAAAGAAAAAAGAAAAAGAAAAAAGGAATCCAGATACTCACTAAGAGGGAAATGGTTGTATCAAGATTCCATTCTTCAACTGAATGCCATGCAACTATTCAAAAGAAAAATGCAAACCTTTAAAAACTGACATGGAAAAGTTGCAAAGGCCTTTTGTTACAGGGGTGGGAGATTAGTAAGAGATTCCAACCTCTGTCCATGGCTCTCACTTTCTATATTTAACTAGTACTCCCACTAGCCCGAGGCTTCCCTCACCACTGGTACCACACTGACATCAACCATGCTTTGTACCACCACATGGAGTTCTTACCACAACCCTACAGAACACACAGAATTACTACCATTTAACAGATGACTTAAACATTTAACCCAGTCACCTAACTGATGAGGTGGGAGGTACAATTTGACTTCAGGAATTCCAGCCCTATAGACTGTATTTGTCACCTCTTACATTAATTCCTGGGAGATAAGTCCTTACTCACTGTGTCTGTTAAATCAATATGTTCTTGGATTCTTTCTTTCAAATAACATTGAAGAAAATCTTAAAACGTCCACTTAAGTGTTCTGGGAAACAATTTTAAGGAAAATTACATTAACAATAAAACATGCGAAGCTTGTGACATTTTGGAAAGTTGATATGACCCAAACTGGCGTTCAACTCAAGATCAAAGAACTAAGTCACTTTACAAACAAACGTTATTTAAAGGCTCAGTGACTGATGGCAATTCTGTGTCAGTCCTTGCTAGGGCAGCAAACGGTGAATACCACACTTGGACATTTTCTTCAGGTTCCAGATGTTTATAAATGTTCAGCAGAGAAAACCATACAGTTTAAAGTGAAATAGCTGCCCAAGATTTTAAAACAAGTGGGGAAGCTTCCAATCAGCAGGCCTCTGTTAGCAATGTCACATGCCAAGAGCAAAGGAACAAGAGACAGGCAAGGTGAGGGTGACGAAGAGCCAAACCACCAAAGGGATCGTGGCTCCTCAAAGCATCGAGTGCAGACATGCTCCTGAACTGGGCCATCTCTGAAGCCATTTCGCTCGTGCTGACATGTACTGACCCTCATTTATCGTGCTCCTTGACATCACCACCCACGTCACTTACAAGGCTGATTTCTTTGCATCGCATGGAATCAGAAGAGGGCACAGGCTGAGAAAGAGAGAGAGACAGAGAGCACAGAAAGGAGAGAGAGAGAGAGAGAGAGAGAGAGAGAGAGAGAGAGAGAGAGAGAGAGAGAGACAGAGAGCACAGAGAGGAGAGAGAGAGAGAGAGAGAGAAACTGAGACAGACACAGAGAGAGAGAGCACTAGCACTCTGGGCCTATCCTGCACCTCAGCACAGATCCTTTCCAACTGCGTCACCTCAGGCAACGTGTTTATATTCCTCCATCCCCATCCTTTAACTTAGGAATCACCAGCAGTACTTACTGTGGACATTACCCACCAGGTAATTTAAAACATCTGGCACTATGCTATTCAGAATAGTATATTAAACCTCAACAAATATTAGGTGCTGTTGCTATGGCTGTCATCTTCTTAATGTATAAACAAGAGGTACAAACTCTCAGTGTCAGAACGATGCTTATGTTATCTTTTAATGTACCATTTACAAAAAATAATTTGTTCTCCAAAGATATAAATGCCAGTGATCTTTTCTCCTTCTACTTTTTTCTAATTTGTCTATGTTGTGAATGCACACGTTAATAGATTAAATAAAAAATTATTTTTTAAAGTAATGTAAGATTCACCAACTTCTCTTCACACTGGCTGGCATGTGGACCTCCACTGACTCTACTATTTCAAGTCTATGCTAGGTAAGTCGGTGCCCACTGCTGCAAACAAGGTGTCAGGGCCACCTCCAGGTCCACACCTGTTTTCAACACAAAGTATAACAGTAAGTAAAACACAGCACAAATGGCATTTTGAAGAGGCAAAGATGATTAGATATTTACAAGAGAGGTTGCTACTTATTTTTAGGAGTAGCCTTAAAGACTACACATCTAAGAGAGATCATCAAAGAACAAATCTAGTCCACATTAAGCTGTACTTACATAAGATACACTTAAGAACTGTCTTTTAAAAGCTGGTATTAGCTCTGCTCCTCCCCATCCAACAGAAAGTGGCGCTCTTCATACTGTGCCAGCTGTATCTCTGAGACATGATGGTGAAGGATGGACTTAACGGTTTTGGCCATTTCAGCAGCCTCATCACCAGAGCGGCTGTCAACTCTGGAAAGGTGGAGGTGGTTGCAATCAACAACCCCTTCACTGACCTTAACTACATGGTCTACATGTTCTAGTATGATTCCATCCTTGGCAAGTTCAATGTTACAGTCAAGGCCCAGAACAGGAAGCTTCTCATCAAGGGGAGGGCCACTTCCATCTTCCAGGAGAGAGATCCTGCAGACATCATATGGGGTGATGCAGGTGCCAAGTGTGCTATGGAATCCACTGGCATCTTTACCACTATGGAGAAGGCTGAGGCTTACTTCGAGGATGGATCCAAAAGGCTATCATCTCTGCCCCTTCTGCTGATGCCCCCATGTTGCGATGAGTGAGAGCCACAAGAAATACAACTCCCTGAAGATTGTTAGCAATGCCTCCTGCACCATCAACTGCTTTGCACCCCTGGCCAAAGTCATTCGTGACAATTTTAGCATCGTGGAAGGACTCATGACCATGGACCATACCATCACAGCTACACAGAATACTGTGTATGGTCCCTTGGGGAAGCTGTAACAGGACAGCCATGGGACTGCCCAGAATATCATCCCTGCATCCATGGGTGCCACCAAGGCTATGGGCAAGGTCATCTCTGAGCTGAATGGGAAGCTCACAATGGCACGGCCTTCCATGTGCCCACCCCCAATGTGTCTGTCGTGGAATGGACCTGCCACCTGGAACAAGCTGCTAAATAAGACGACATCAAGAAGGTGCTGAGGCAGGAATCTGAGGGACCCATGAAGGGCATTCTGGGCTACACTGGGGACCAGGACATCTCCTGTGACTTTAACAGTGCCACCCACTCTTCTACCTTCCATGCTGGGGCTGGCATCGCCCTCAATAACCACTTTGTCAAGATCATTTCCTGGTATGATAATGAATTCAGCTACAGCAACAGGTGTAGACCTCATGGTGTGCATGGCCTCCAAGGAATAAAAGCCCTGGACCACCCACCTCAGCAAGACTTAGCAAACAGAGGCCCTCAGCTGCTAGAAGTCCCCTACCCAACACTAAGAATCTGCCCTCCTCACAGAGGCCATCCCAAATCCCCACAGAAGGAAAGAGGCCCAGCAATCCTTGTGTGCTCATGTACCATCAATAAAGTCCAGTGTACTCAAAATAATAAATAAATAAATAAATAAATCTGTTAATAGAGCTAGCTTAAGGAAACAATCTCACTATGTATTCCGGTAACATGGACTGTTAGCAGAGGGCCCATGCACACCATTTCACCAGGCTTCACTCCAAACATCCATGCCATGCATTTATCTTCAGCCTTGGTTCCTCCTACAGCCACCCCCACGTCCATCCATCGCCACAGTAAAAACCTCACTATCCTCGGTGAGGTGCTCACCGAGGTGCTCGGTGCTCTAGCCAACCAAAAAAATAAAAAGTGACCCAGCTTCCCCATTCATTCACAGGGCTTACAAAACCCACCCATGTTAACATAGTAAAAATATTTATCACATAACAAAAAACAGATTTTGTTCCCAAAAAGTTTAGGATTAAAATTTAGAAACTAGAGAAGGAAGACACACAGTCAGAAATGTCCTGAAGGGATAAGAACTAAATCAAAATAAACAAAGCAGAGGAAAATGCACTGGAGCGAGATCCTTGAGTCAGGACTGTTTTAAACTTTTATTTAGAAATGCTATGAGCTCTTTTAAGTCACAGATTAAGGAATTCTCCTAAAAAGAAACACAGAGTATTTACAAAGAAAATGTTCAATAAACTGTCTCACAATTTATGCCCATCCCATGTCACAGCAGCAAACTCACCGGTTACATAAGTCAAGTGACTTACAACTCACTAGCACAAGGAGAAGGAACAACCTGTCTGTCTGAGGCTCATTTTCAGCCAGCAAGGAACTCAAGGGCTTTCAAAGATTTTAAGCATTTAAAAATTCTATTCTGACTTTCCAGAGTCTACCTGTGTTGGGGTGAACATATCCCTGGTTTGCCCATTAGGGATGCAGCTCATTCTTGTTATCCTAGTGTAATCACAATCAATGTCATTTTTCAATCACAAAAATGTCCCAACTTGAATATTCAATTATAAATTTACCCTTGTCAAAGCTGTATTGATTAAGTCTCTGGTGAATGAACATTTGAAAGAATTTCCTGGGCTATGTATCTGAGATCAGAAAGTTCCTCTTCAAATCCTAAAGACATGAAGAAAAAAAAAAAACCTATCAGCATTCAGATAGACTGCTACTTCTGAAGGAAAGCCAGGGACTGAGGACACCTTACAGAAAACATGGTTCAGTCTTGGAGTCACAGCCTGACAACTGGATTAACAAACCCAAGTCAAACAATAAGTGAACACTGTCTTAGGTGACACTTCCAGCCTGTGCATGAAGAAGTACTTGTCTTTCTTCAGGTATACACAGAGTATGCCACTTACCAAATTCACTCTTAATTATTTTGGCAAATAAATGCATGCAATACTGACAATGTCACCAGCTATCATGAGTCCTTATTTTAGTGGTAATGAATACTAGAACTCAAGCAACAACATGAATTTAGAGGCAAAGCTTTAAATACAGAGAAAATGGGAAAGGACTTTAGCTTAAGCAAAGATCAAAACAACCCGTTACCAAAGGAAATGAAATGTCAAGTAGGCAAAGAATTTCATGTTGAGTAACTGGGAGTGGGGGGAGGGAAATGAGGAGGAGGAGCAGGCTGGACCCTCGTGAAGGAAGGCTACTGTAGGCTGGGGTCAGGATGAACAATCACTATCTCAGTCCTGGTTTCACAGCTCCAGAGGAATCCTCATGACTTGCAGAGCAATTTAGTTCTGACAAGTGAAACCCCAGAGCTTGGGTTAGTCACGGTCACATAAAGCTCTTTTAGAGCCCAAGGAGATATCCATTAAAGGCACAGAGACATCTGGGTGCAGGTGTTCTCCGTCCTGAAGGGTGACACAATGGGCTAGTTGAACTTAGGACTAATACACTCCATTTTGTTAACCCATAGACAGGACTAACGGGCCTGTAGGCAGAGCTGAGGACTTGACCTAGAGTTTCACAAAGTGAATTTCAAGTTTTGTTCTACTTTTAGTTACCTGCTGAGCATCTGTAGGACCAAGTGAAGAGTCAGTTTTTCAGCAAAAAACACTTTTAAATACTGATGCAACAGAAGAAAACACAAATCACTCTATTCATGAACAACATGTTAAGGCCTAGAAGTTTGTCTGTCGCCTCTGACTATGTCAATAATAAATATATATGATGTAACTATGTGTTAAGACACACACACATACATCATTTCGGTAAATAAGTACCTTTAGCCAAAAGAAAAGAAAAATAGCAATGTTATTCAAAAAAATTTAATGGCTACATTACCCGTTAACTACATGTCTCTCCAGTCTCATCTGTGTCTATAACATGTGGGCACAAAGAAGTGACCCAACAGCCCTCTCTGCCCTCCAAGCCCACCTCAGCCATGCCCAAAGAACATAAGCAGTAAGCCATATATTCCAACTAAGTCCCAAAAGGGAGACGCAAGACAGGAGCCCCAGTACAGCACTCAGTGCAGTCACTAGAGAAGCCCGACGCATGCACCATCACTGCAAGTTCAAGCGTTTTTCAGCTCCCTCTGTGGGAAACAACTGCTGATGGACGCTGTTTATTGTGCTGGTCTCTGGGCCAGGTACCCCCAGTATCCGTCACCCTTTCAACAATAATGCTAAAGAGATATTGTTCTCAGTTTTGTAAACATTATTCCAAGAATAAGAAGACTGCTGAGGCACAAAGAAGTTACTAATCAATAAAGATCAACAATATGCTGAAGAACGCACAGGTGGTGGGCCTAAGCCAGTTTCCTAACTAGTACAATCCAGCCTGGAGATCATGCTAACCCTGCAAAGCCACAGCCTCTCACATCTCCAAGACCACGGGGCAACAAATGATTCAACTCTCCAGAAGACTGATACGCAGCAGCAGAACCCTGTAAATATTTAAGCTGACTGCAACAGGCCAACTGGCATACAGTAAAATGAGGATTAATTTGAAGTTGAGGAGTAAGTGCTACCAAGAAGCGGCTATATACACATGCCTCCCAGGCGAGGTCTCTCAGATTGTATTCCAAGTGTTTCTGAGAAAACATGTGGAATGTCTGTATTCTTTCATAGTCTTATTTTAAAGATACTGCTTTCTGTTCAGAAGCAGCTGTATCATAAGCTACCTTTTTGTTTTTGTTTCAGGTGTGGTTAACCTACAGCCCAGCACATTTCTTAGTATTTTTATACAGCACATTAATGTCTTTATATATTTTATGTGTCCCAAAGGAGTTCCTCTTCATTCAAAAACCAAAGGGCAAAAAAAAAAAAAAAAAAAAAAGGAAAGATAAAAGAAAAAAGAAAAAGCACAGGCCACAAGTAGACAAGCCTGATACGTGCCCCTAACACAGGGTTAAGCACTTTAAATCCTACAAAAACATACATACTTCATACATGGATTTGGTAAGTGATGTTTGACTTGGCAAACAAGAGACTATTCAAATATTATTTTTCCCTATGGCCCATTTTTTAAAAATGCTGTGTAATTTCCCATCCAAAAAAAAAAAAATAGAATGGTTTAGCCACCATCAGCTGGACTAACAAAACCTTAACAAAATGCTCTGGGGATAGGACCTTCCGTTCCCCTCACACTGACGTTACCAACCTTTACTATTTAGCGGCTCCCTAGATCTTTCAAAAAGAGGCTCATCTAGACCTTAGTAATGAATGCTGCTAGCATAATAAACATTTGTCTTTCTAAAAAGGCAGGAGTCTGGTAGTTCTGGCAGTGAGGAGGTACTCCAGGACCACACACTTTGTCTACAGAGCAACAACTTCAAGAAAACTGTCACAATTAACCTGTCATACTATACTATCCCTAGCTATTGAAAGACCACCTACTTTGGATGAGCAGTACATTAAGAAAATACACAGAATTTCATGTAAACTTTCTGCCAACTTTAAAGAAGTACTAGGGAATACTGGGCCGTTTCTAAAACGAGGAAAGAGAATTCACAAGATTGCACAACTAGCCTGAGGTCTCCGGGTTCATGAGAGGCACAGCTGGCTTTACACCCAAATTAACTCTACATTGCATAAACTCCAAATAATCACATAGTATCTAATACTGATTTCAGCTCCATGTGGAAGTAGACAAGTCATATTTAACTGTTCTTGCAATTACGATTTTGTAATTGTTTTTGCTTGTTTTGTCCTAGACAGAATTCTAGCAGATAAGCAAACGCCCCAGGTCAGGGGCAGCTCCCATGGTTTGCCTGAGTATCACCAGGAAGAACTGGGAGCTGCAGGAGACAGCTGCACTTCATCACAGCCATGCGCAACAGGGACAGGGCAGCAGGAAAGCTTGCCGCCAGGTAGTGTAGAGCCACCGCAGATGGCGGAGGAACACTTAACTGCAGATTCTCGCACCTTCTGGATACTCATTCCCTAGGGACCCCACTTCTGAACTATCCCAAAGTTATAGTGGATATTTACTCATTGTGTATCCTAACTTATCATTAGAAGTCCTAAAATAGCATTTATTTTTAAAAAGTAAAAGAAAAAAGGGAATTCACCATCTTCCTTTTGCATCTCATCAGCTGCTGGCTGTGGGCTCTTTTTTCAGACTGATTACTTTCATGTCCTATGACCTAAGTTCCACCAGTTCCACAAGCCAATCTTTACCAGCCTGCTTGTGACTCAGAAGTAATAAACAATGACATTTATTTAAAGTTAAGTGTCCCTCACCTAAAATGCTTAAAAATCAAATTTTGTATCAAATTTTGGATTCTTCACATTTTGGTATATTTGCTTACACATGATGAGATAGTTTAAGAAGGTGGTCTAAGCCCAAACACAACATGCACTTATGTTTCACACAGATCTTCCAGCCCAAAGATAATTATTACTATTATGGTATTACTAGTGCACCAGTACTCCAACTGAAATTCACTACATGTGGTCAAGTGTAAATTTTTCCATTTGTGGGGTCACGTCAACACTCAAAAAATTTCAGAATTTAGAGCATTTCAGATTTCAGATGTTGGACTAAGGATTGCTCAACCTATAGTAGGCTGACATATCTTAATTTTAAATGAGAAGAATGGGCAGCCTCAACTGAGTAAAGTTTTCCTCATTACACCAAGACAGGAAGGATTCCTCTGGGCACAGGAGGAAGCTGCAGAATTGCGAATCTTAAAATGCAAATGATGAGCCTCAGCTAGAAATACTACCACTCACATAACTCTAGAAGCATAAATAAAAGATGTTGATTTATCCAAAAAGTATGGACCTAATTATTTAGATGAGGGTAAGAAAGCCAAATCTTTGTCATTGTCATCCCCATTAAGGAAGTCACTAAGCCACTAAGGAAAGCCAAGAACTACCAGCTATGTAGAAACAGAGATTAATATCTAAAATTGCAAAGTAACTGTGAAAAGGTGAAAGAGATAGCTACTGACACAAGCCGCTTCTCATTATAAACTCAAAAAAACTGACTATTAAGGTACATAAGTGCATGACTTTGATCAAAATTTAAATTATCATTTTAAGCTGCCAACAAAAAGAAAACAGAAATGAGAATTAAAGGTTGGTATGCCAAAAAAATCTAACTTTCCTGAGCTAGGTAAATAGTAGAGGCTCTCATCAAACGAAAAAATTAACTTCTCGGATCTGAGAGATCACTTTCTCTCACTGAGCTGCAGTTCTACGGGCCCCGTGTGCAGAGACTGGCAGGCAGAAAGGTGAGGATCCAAGCACAGGAATCCAGCCTCAGTAACCTCGGCGTCTGAGTGACAGTCTACAGAAACATCACCAGCCTGTAGCCCAACCCCCAGAGAGGCCACATGAACGCATAAGGAAGCCTGAGGAAGCATAAGCAAAGACTGGCCTCTGCTCAGAACCAGGAGAGGCAGCTGTGAGCGCGCATGAGCCAGCAGAGGTCTGAGGACTGGTCTGATCAGAAATCAGATGGGGCACCAGGGCAGGAGACACTGATATCTTATTTACACAGTTTCTTTCATATATGTAGGTTGCTCCCAGTCCTTATAATCTCTGAGTTAATGAATTCCATCAATACTTTTCCTTAAAATTCCATGAGATGCTGATATTTTAATATCTAAGGACTGGGGTTTCAATCCCATCAATTCTCCCTTAAACTAACACAATATAATACCTTTTTTCTTTTTTTTTTTTTTTTTTTTTTTTTTTTTTTTTTTTTTTTTTTTTTTTTTTTTTTTTTTTTTTTTTTTTTTTTTTGAGGCAAGGTCTCACTCTCTAGTCCAGGCTGGTCCTGAACTCACTATGGAGCCCAGGCTGGCCTTGGACTCAGGGCAATCCTCCTGCCTCAGCCTCCCGAGTGCTGGGATTATAATACCTTTATAAATGGAAAAGTTTAAATAAAAAAAAAAAAATCTTTCCCTTAGCATGCTTACGTGAGTATTTGCTCCTTTCAACTTTGCAACTATTGTTTAATCCAATAAAACCAAGCGAAATTCTATCCATTTATCCAAAGTACTGGTTTTGGTAAAAATACACACATTTTACTCAGGCTTCACTTTCTTCATGGACAAATTCTAGCATTTGGATTATAGATGAAAAAAGTCATATGGACATCAACGAAATATTTATAAAGGCAGTTAATTTTTATGTCATAGACAGTAAGACTTCAAACATAACAAATTATTAACTTTGGCTTTGGCCTACATGAACTGTCTAGAAGTGTCACTTAGGAAAAACACAACTGCTGTTAAATAAAAAATGAAAGAATAAGATGAAAACCAAGATATCATCTGATTCTTTTGTATTCTTTCATCTCATGAAGAAAAATGGAAGGTGTGGTAAATATAAAACTAAGATACTCTCCCTGCTTCCCACAGCTCACAATGAAACTGAGACAAAACAGTAGATGAAGACCAGAAGTCAAGCATCCATGGTTCACCCCAAGGGCCTCTACAATGTTTAGCACACAGAAGGGGACTAATAAATATTACTTGAGTCACTAGATGAACAGAGAGATTTAAAAAATAGGAAAAAGGATAATATTTTTTTTTTTGGTAACAGTGGAAGATATGTCTACCCAATATGGGTCAGGGTGCAGAAGAGAGTAGAGAACCTGGAAGAACTTTGAGGAGGATGGGCCAAAGTGTATCTGAAAGTAGCATTTCCACAGAGATGAGAAATACTCATGATAAATCAAACTGAGATAAACTTATTAAGCAGTCATATGATGAATGTATTTCAAAAGATTAACTCTGACATCAGAGATTGTTTTTGCTTGAGATTAAACACTGAATTTTTAAGGTGACTCCACAGTACTCAAAATGGCATGTGATTTAAAACTTACAAATTGTTTATTTCTGAAATTTTCCATTTAATGTGCTTGGACCATGACTGGCCTTGGATAAATGAAACCACAGATAACAGAGGATGACTACACTAAAAAGAATTGAGAGCATGGTCTTGAACACATATTTGTACACTCACATCCTAACAGCATACTCACAGTAGCCAAAGAGTAGCAGGAAGCAAAGTGACCCTGGAAAAAGGGGGATAAAATATACTGTGTGCATACAATGGAATATTGCTCAGCATGAGAAAGAATGACATTCTGGCATACCTTACAACAGGGATGAACGCTACAGACACTATTTAAAGGAAAAAAGGCAGCTACGAAAGGACAAATATTATATGACTCCACTTATGTGTAATGTCTGGAGAAGTCAAATCCACAGCGATGAAAAGTGTAATATCAGCTTCCAGAGGCTGGTGGAAATAATTCAACGGCTACAATTTCAGTTTAGCAAGATAAAAAGTGTTCTAGAGATGAAAAGGGTCATGGTGGCACAAAAATGGAAACATAATTAACGTCCATGTACTGTACATGTAAAAATGGTCAAGACAGCAGGTTTCATGTTAAGTGTATTATCATAGTTTAAAGAAAAGGCCGCCTTAAAAACAAATGTTCTCATTTTAAATATTCATGAGAGTGAGCAGGAGCAATGAAGAAGTCTTTGAAGAAGTCTTCTACAGAAGTGTGCAGAATTCAATGGAGCAAACTGAGAAAAGAAAATTTTAAGCAGTAAATACAGAGACCATTTTCAACAAGTTGTATAAGAAAATAAACAGCTGGGGGAGAGGAGCTGGAAGAATGGCAGTGGTTAAAGTGCTTGCCTAGCAACCACAAGGCCCTGAGTTTGACTCCCCAGCACCACATAAGCTGGGCATGGTAGGGCACATTTGTAATCCTAGCACTTGGGAGGTTGAGGCAAGAGGTTGCTGTGACTTCGAGGCCAGCCTGGGCTACATAGTGAGTTCACGATGAGCCTGGGCTACAGAGCAAGATCCTCCCTGTCTTAAGATATATTTAAAAAAAAAAAAAAGATACAGCTTGGACAGTCACTAATACAAGGGAATTAAGGTTACGGAAGTGCTTGGAGAATATTTATTTTACTGGGTAATGATAATAAGCATGACTGATAAAAAGCATGCTTCTGTAAGGCAGACAGAGAACAGGAACTGATAACAGGAGTCTACTTGATGACACAGACCTAAACTAAGAAGGCTTCAAAGCTGCAGTCTAATTAAGCTTCACAAACATGTTAATTAGTTTTTCTTCCCAAGACAGAGAAGCCCTTCCATATTATGACTGTGTTGATCCACAATACAATTTGAGAGTAATTAATCCCAGGAACAAATATGTCAAGTAAGAAAATAAATAGAAATTAGGGTCAAGTAACAACACAGAACAGAATCAGGGTTTTCCAGAACTGTATTTCAGTGAAAGTACTAACATAAAGAAAGAGGCACCAGGTGCACCAATCAAGGTTGGATTATATAAGGATAAAAGCTGGAGTAAACAAGGCAGAACAAGGCGTTCTGAATGTGTCCATGAGGACAGAACAGGGCCACAAAAGTGGCCATCACATCTCAAATGAGAGAGAGCGCAGGCTCTGACCCTCCCTCTCCATTTGACAATTATCCTGCCCTCTAATAATCACAACTCGGGGAGAACCTACAGGCACAGCCTTTTGCTTACACGCTTGGGACCCAAAGTGAGAAATATGCTAAATGAGCTTCGCTCCCAATGACTTCTTTAGTCTTCCAACAAGTTTCAAGGAATTAATTAGAACCATGTAAATTACAACTAAAAACATTCCCAAAAGACTGTACAGCTATTATTACAACAGCTTCCTAAGGTCAGGCCCAGGCATGGGAAAGAGCCATGTGCCCGCTGGTGACAGCCCTTGCTAGGTCACTCTCCATACCTGGCTTCACACTGTTTACCAGAGGTCAAGCCTGGGTAATTTCTAACCCTAAGCAAATTCAAACCGTATTCAATTTATACGAGTGCATGTTAGAGCTGGGCTCAAAAGAGTACTGGACATCTGCACTACTTGACATCACAGCCTTGGCAAGAAGTCAACATTTCAGAGAGTACTTTAAATGTTTTGGTTTGAAAGCTAATGCAGCATTTCCCACTGGTCAACACAAGCAGTCCAGGCAGAAAGCAGAGTACATTTCCCTCAACATCAGTCAGATGTTACGCTCAGCTGCTGATCCAATCTTGTCTACAGAGCCCATAAGAGACGGCAGAAAATCGGTAAGTAGGAAAATTCCACCCAATATACAGGGTATTAAGAGAATATTTATGATTTCAGTGTGAAAAAAATGCTTTTTATGTTCTCTACCTGCTAAATTATTTTTATTTAATGGGTGAAACAGTAGGTTTATAGATGAAACAAGACTTTCCCAAGTTCAAAGAATAAATTAAGCCTAAGTCAAATTACCTTTTCTCTGTAAACAGTTTTAATTTAATGAAGCTTGATTTTTTCCATGAAGCTCATCACTAGGCATTATGAAACTCCTATCGTAGAAGTTGTCACCCTATTTCAGGACAGGCTGTGTATATGTGAGTAAGGAGTTAAAAATGAGTTATCTGATATGGTAAAGTAGACCGATGGAGCTAGGTTGTGATGCAATCCTCAGGGCTAAGGCAGTCCAATAAAGACCTACAATGCTCAAGAAAGGAAATAAAAAGCAGAAGGGTTGGTTTAAGAACACTGTGGCCATAACCCCACAACTGAAATTAAATGTGAAATATTTCATGTAAGGAAGCTCGTGAAGTCTTCTCTGCAACACTAAATTCCTGGGATGCTGGTGAAAATTCATGGTGAGTCAAAATTTATTTTCAAAGAAAAGAAACAGAAATTAAGTAAATATCATAGTTGCTAGTTTTTAGTAATGTTATAGGTTTCAATTTTCATTTCCTTGGTTCTTTCTTAACTTCTGATTTCTTCCTCTAAGATTCAACAAATGTTTAAGTATCACACACTCAAAAGTGCTTTTAGCTTTAATCTGTGGGTGGCAAGACAAAAAAATTAGTTTGTGAAGCTCAACCGATTATTTTTCAAAAAATTATATAGTAAATTCCCAGAAATCCTGACTAATAATTTTAAAAACATAAACTATGCTTAAAGTCTACTCTATTTCCTAGCTTTTCACAAATACATGTATTTTTCAAATACCCCATTTTCTAGAGAAACTAACATTTAAGTGGTACAAGGTAGAGATTTAGAGAATATCTTACTAATAGCAAAAGCTTTCACACTGGAAAAAAAAGAGAAAAACCACTAAACTTAATATTTAAAAAACAACTTCCATTCTCAAATACGTAGAACCTCTAAGTCTTACAATACATAAAATAGATTAATGGTGTGATACATGTATGACTGTATTTCAAACGTAATTAAAATGACCAGATGAGCATTTGCAACCCCTTGTAGTCAATTCTGTATCTGGCCCACCTATTTCAAAGGAGATATTTCACAGTCATCAGGATTTCACCAGCACCAAACTTTCGTAGTCTGCTAGGAATCAGCACACACAGTCAAGACTTACGGAAAAAGAAAATTCAAAGCAGAAATGTGTTTGAAAATAAAACAAGATTGAGGTTAAACTGTTTTTTGGTTTTTGGAGGACTTTGCCATATTCCTATTGCTACTGGTATATATATATACACATATATATTGTCCATATGCATGTAATTTTATTAATAACTTTTTTAAATGTTAGAATTAATCCCATGAAACTGCCATTTTTAGTAGGTAAAAAGGTAGACAAAATCAACTAATGACCTAACCTAATAAATGAAGACAAGGCCCTTTCCTGCTCTTTAGATCACTTGAACAAAGGCCATGACACAGTCTCTAAGGCAGACCTGGAAATCAAAGAGAAGGAAAAATATCACTGATAATAGTTTACATAATTTTATATGATTAAGATATCCAAGATTTTAATTAAAATTTCCAAGTACAGAATTCCCATGGTACAAATCTGTACAGCTTCTGCACAGACACGGTCCTCTCAATAGAAGTTCCTGGCAGTCAGGCGAGATGTACTGGAAAAGACTGTCACATTGACTTTGTTTCACAATTAGGAATGAGGCCTAGAGAGGCTCAGAGATTCAAAGGGGATGACATATCTAATAGAAGCCAAAGGTGGGACAAGAAGGAAACATCATCTGGCCTCAACCCCACTATTCTTTCACTTTCTCCTCCTTGCCTGTGACTTAAGACGATTGTTTCCAACAAAAATCATGATTTATACATAAATGCAAGGTGGAGATGTAAGAGTGTGAAGGACTGGCCAGTCCCTTGACTGGCTATTGATATAACAATTGCAATAATCACTACGTAGAAAATATTCAATATTAGTAGGACTCAGATTTTTACAAAAGTAATTTAACATGGAGAAAAAAGGAAGCACACCATGGAAACAAACAGCTAAATATGAGTCTGCTGTAGCCTGGAGCTACATCTTGTTCTGTTTTTTAACTCTTTCACTTCTTTTACCCTCCTGTATCCCATTACCTATGTGGAGAGAGAGAACATATATGGCCATGCAGCAACTATTCAATAAAAATGAATTCTTTTGCCATTTCTGCTGGCAATAACTTACTAAATTAGATGTAGTAGTGCCAAGAACAAAACCCACAGGAAATTGCTTGAGTTGTAATCTGAGACTAAAGGCCAAAAAGAAATTACAAAAATAGGTGAAATAAGTATTTTTCCCATTTTGCCAACCATCACTCCCACAGAAACTGGGCATTATGCCAACATACAGGTAGTAGACATTATCAGCACATGTCCCCTCAGTGCCAACTACCTTCCGTGGCCTACTTTCTAAACAAGCTGGCTACTCCTTCCTGATCACTTCAGTGGATCACACTCAGAGAAGTACACACAAGTTTTCAAAAATTCTGTTATTTGAAATTAAATGAGTAGACTGTGGTATGACCACACAATAAAATGTTGTACAATAACCAAAATGAATGAAGTACAGCACCACCTATTAACAAGGAGAGTATATAGTTATACAGGCCAAATATCCCTGATGCAAAAATCAAAAATCCAAAATGCTCAGAAATTGAAACTTTCTCGGGGAGGAGGATGATAGCACCGTGGTTAAAGCACTTGCCTAGCAAGCTCAAGGCAATAGGTTCAATTTCCCAGCACCACATAAGCAGGGTGCTAGGGCTCATGCCTATAATCCCAGCATTCAGGGGGCTGAGGCAAGAGGATCTGCCGTGTGTACAAGGCAAACCTGGGCTACATAGTGAGTTCAGGACCAGCCTGAACTACAGAGTGAGACCTTGTCTCTATATTTAAAAAAAAAAAAAAACTGAGCATTTCAGATTAGGAATGCTCCACCATACAGTCTAAGGCTATATTCCAAAATTCAAAAAAAAAAAAAAAATGGAACTCTCAAATACATTTTGCATTTTCAGTTCAGCTTAGCATATATATATGCAAAAATCACTACAAGATTACAGCTTTAAAGATCTAAATTTTGTGTGCACGATATATACTCTACATGCACAAAAACCTTTAAGGATGCATTTGAATTCTAAAAAGCTATATGAAAGAGAAAAGCAACAATTGGAGGAAACAGGATTCAGGCGCAACAGGAGAAGAGCAGCTAGAAACACGGCATGAGTTGGGGCAGAGACTTCTCTCTGTTACACACAGCTGCTTACTGTCAAGGAATTCTCGAGTTTGAGGCACATCATTAGGAACAATAAAATGCATTTTTAAAAAATGAACCTTACCTGAAAATTACACAATAAGATTATTCCATGAACAATTATAACTTTTCAGATTTTTAATCCAAAGATTAAAAAATAACCATAGATTTTTATCAATTATGCTTATAGAGAATGACAAGTTAGAAAATATAATTGAAACTCTACATGTCCTGAACAGACTTACCACTTGACAATTAAGAAAACAAACTCCTTAACTTGACCACAGTACATAAATAAATTCATCCATAAATCTGATATTCATTAAATTCCTGCTATGTAGCAGGCAGTACCCTAAGTTCTCCTAACATACTGTTGGCTGAGGGTGGAGGTCATGTAAGACTGTGAGTAGGAAATAAACTAAAAATGAGTAAGATTATTTTTTAAATGAAGAGATATGAGCAAGGTGACAGGCTACAGAATAGCAGGGAGGGCACAGCTCTGGAGAGTGCTGAGAAGGAAGGTTCCTGAGGTCCCACTGTAAAACAGATCAGCATGTGGGAGCCCCACAGACTGTGGTAGGTCCTTTTAGACTTGGGCCCCACTACAGCAATAGTACAAAAGGAATTCCACCCAGGTGTTCCTATTCTTCCTCTGCACTGCTTGGCAAAACTCAAGTGGTCACCCTTCCAAACCCTGCCTGTGTGCCCTTCCAGTTCATAAGGACGAAGAAACTCCGCATAATTCAGTGCACTGTATGACAGGAAAGCTTAGAAGACCAGCTAGGAAGTACAGGTCAGGAACTTGCTCAACCTACTGAGCCCCTTCCGTTTGCTTTTTTCCTATAAAATATGGATTTAAATAATTCACCAGAAATACACACTACTACAAATCATTTGCTAAATGAAAATATAAAGCTCTCTATTCGTGCAGTGGAACAGCCAAGCTAGAAAAAATTAAAAGGGATGATTAATAGAACATAGTATCCTACTGGCACTTAACATCAATTAGCCTTTAAAATGGCAATGACCCCAACTCAAATCTCAGTTCTGCCACACAGTAAGTACAGTACCTTGGAGAATTCACTCAAACTCTCTAGAATATGATTTCTCAACGATAAAGTAAGATTAATTGTTTCTTGTCAGGACAGCTGGGATTTGAAAGTTTATAGCTATAATTCATTTTCTTTGCTGAAAAAAAATTACATTATAGATACATAATGGTTTTTCACTCATTCTCCTGTAAGCACTTGGGCTGTCCCTACAGTTTTCACGTAAGAAACATTACTGCCATCAGCATTCTCCATGTGCTTCCTGGTGGGCACCAGGAAGTTCCCAAGTGCACACACCTAGAAGTTAGAGTGCTCAGCTAAAGAACAAGTCAGCACTCATCCTTAGCAATACGTTCAAAATCATTTTCCAAAGGGACAAACCTTGAAAACACAATTCTGAGTAATGGATTTTTTAAACGTCCTAGAAGACTACTGAAATTTTTTACAAAGGAAAGCACATATGTATGAATAAAACCATGTGCTTTCAGAGAGGGAAAATAAAAAATACAAACTCCAAGAGAGGGCCAACCTGGGTAGAGGAAGGAAGGAGGAAGGGTGCCGCAGGGCTCTCCCTCTTGGGTGACTGTAAGGTTCCTTTGCTGGGCTCTGGCTTATATTTCATAACGTCTTTACAAAAGCTCCCTTAAAAAGAAAATCTAGTTTTAAAAGTAATTAGCATTGTATGTGCCTGGGGCCAGGTAAAGCTCCCGGGGCATGGTGGCTGCTACCGCAGAAAGTGCTGGGCTTAGTGAGGCGGAACTCACTTGGCTGGTGTGAGCACTTTCTCAAGGAGAGGAGACGACCAGGCTCCTCAACACCCAGAGCTTCATGGGACCCAGATCGGATCTACAGAAACTGGAGCTGCTGCAGGGACAGGAAGGAGATTAAACTCTGGGAACCCAGAACACCAAACTGCAAGCTCCAAGTGGAGTGGACAGGGATGATGTCAGGGTTTTTCAACCGCCTCACACCCAACATAATTATGCTGTTTGGGAACTGGCACCAAAAGAGCATTTCAAAAAAGAAAGGAAAAAACTGTATTATGAATGACAGCATTAAAAATAATTCAAATAAATATTGTTTTGGTTTAGAACAGCAAGTAGACAAAAGAAAATGCCAAGAATACTTCACATATTTCAAGAATGGCAGAGGAGTTTCCACGGATAGCTAAGAAAGGGTACTGTTCTTTAGCATGTTTTTGTCAGGCACTAAACCCAAGAGCCTTCCCTCAAAACTAATGCACACACAAAATCCCATCAGTATGCACATAGAGACACACGTAGACTATGATACACATCTGTATGAGAGTGCATGTATTCACAAGTACATATACCCACACATATACTTAATTTCCTTTACTAAATCATCTTAAAAATAATTTGCAGACTCTTCTGTCCTAAATACTTAAACATCTCTGAATATTCTGCTTAATCACACTATTAATATTCTTAGGGAGATTCATATTAATTCAGCAAAGCCATCTAACCTGCAGACTGCATTTAAATTTACCTAATTTTATACTTATTCTCCCCAAATAACAAATCACAACTCATAACATTCCTTTTGGTCTTTTTGAATCTGGATATGGCCACTACCTTCTTGTCATGCTTATCTGATCTTCATGGAATTGATTTTTTTTAATTTAGTCTGGCTGTTCTATATAATGTTTGATACTCTGAATTTATCTGGTTGTTCACTGATAATGAGCTGAAATAGTACTGCATAAATACGCTGTACACATTTAACCACAGCACAGACTGGAACGAAATGTCAAGCTATCCCATTTTTGGTACCAGAAATTCACACTGAAGCAGAATAATTTTTGTCCTTGTTATCCTAACAAATATGAAAGTAAGTTTTCAACTAGAATACCCTGTTCGTGGAACGGAGGAATAGTTCAGCGGTTAAAGTGCTTGCCTAGCAAGAGCTAAGTCAAGCATTAAGTACCCGAGTTCGATTCCACAGCACCATATACACCAGGCGTGGTGGCGCACGCGTGTAATCCTAGCAATGAAGAGGCTGAGACAGGAGGATTGCCATGAGTCCAAGGCCAGCCTGGGCTCCATAGTGAGTTGAGGACCAGCCTGTGCTACAGAGCAAGACCCAGTCTCAAAAAAAAAAAAAAAAAAAGACCCAGCTCACCCCCAACCATTCACCTAAAGGTTTCAGATTTTAGAGCAGCCGCTGAAGATGGCCACCTAACTCAGCTGTTAAGCCGAAGTTGTAAGATTGTGACTTCCAAATTCTACCATTCCTTCTTCCTTATTAGCTGGCATTCTCCCTTGAAGAATAATATTTTGATTTCATCCTTTCTTTTTTTAAATCTGCATATTTAATATTACCATAAACTCCTGAATTTTGTTTTCCAGTGTATTTCCAGCTACCATTGTCATTCTTGCTGAGGTCCCGAGTGACCCAAGACTAGAAGGGCCTTCGAGTTGGCTTGCTCTTTCTTTTTCACCATGTCCCCACGGTCTGAACACCTCCTTGCCTTCTACCCACAGATGTCTCATCTCACCTTTTACTTTCCCAGTACCTGATTTGAAATTAGCTGTTTCTCCAACAATTCCTGCTCCTTTCAGGTGGTAATGATACTTAAAAACAGGATGAGCTAGGGGACAAGCCACTCAAGACCCTCTCCTAGATATGGCAGTTTTTTGGTACCATATTTTTGGTACCATGTTTTTTGTTTCTAAATGAAAATCTGGTATTTAAAAAAAAAAAGAAAAGAAAAGAAAAGAAAAAAGAGGATGAGTTCATTGGTACCGGATTTCACCATTTCTCCATCTGTAGAGGATTCCTACTTTTGTCAAGTAAGGACAAAAAAGGCTCCCATAATAAGCCTTTTCAAGGGGCAAATTTTAGCTAATAGAGCACCATAACTTCTGAACTACAGGCTTTTGTATCCTATTTTAAGTTAAGGTGAAGGGCTTTAAGCAGGAGTGGGTCTACAGCTTGAAGGACAGTAGCCACAAGACAAGACGGGCACAAAAATTACAAAAGAGGGAAGCAATGATATAGAGAGAAAGCTTGGGAGGGATGGGTAGAGGTTGCATCCAACCCCCACATAAGCATAGAGTGAAACAAAACTAGTCCTGCCGGACAGTTTAACAAGGTCCAAGGAAATTAAAATTATAGCATGAAATCATATTGCCAGATTCAAATAGAAAGGAGTGGTTGTTATTGTTAGAAATTTTATAAATAGACATAATATCTGTGGCAAATGTAAAATGCCACTGATAGGTCCCACGGGCTTGGCAAGACATAAGACTATTTCCTTCTAGTGTACTTGACTGACTTATTAAAATTCACTAGGAAGGGAAGCAATCACAAATGCAATATTCTAAAAAGAACACAGATATTGAACAATGGATCTCAGCCTATGAGCTTACTACCAGTACAAAGTAAAAAACTTTGATTTCAAATGTACCCTGAGCACCACCTTTAGGCTGCGTAAAGATGCATCTTTCAGATTTTTGGTCTACTAATTTCGAAAAGAATATAGTTGTTCCATTATCATATGTTATGCTTACTAAAACACCAATTTAAGAATTGTTTGCTTCCCAAGATGCTGTCAAGTTATCAAAAATCAAAGGGTCCTGATCCCTCCAACAAGGAACACCACACTAAACAGGGAAGAAGTACTAAACACTTCGGGTTAAAGAGTATACAGAAATCAGTCTGTGCAGTATTTCCACTCCCCCTACATATTCATGATCTTTTCCTTTGTTTCCCTAATTCTTAATATTAAACACACAGATAGTTGTTACTGAGCTGAAAACTAGGTGGAAATTTCTTCTCCATGTGTAGAGCAAAGAGATACAATGGCCTAAGCCCCATAATTCAAACATAGGAGTACTCCTTGCCTGGAGACGCAAACACCATCTCAGTAAGGCAAAGAGGTCAGAGATTCATTTCCTTGTCTGGCCCCAGAGGATAGAGCCTCACATTCCAAAATAATGCTGCAGAAGAACAGGATGGAAAAAATTCAGGAATCAGGCAGCTCAACATTGGTCCAGAGAGGAAAACTTCTGGAAGGCACAGCTATTCAGTGTTTTGCGATGTCCTCACAGGCTAGAATGGACTACTGAGTAAGAGTGTGAAACGCTTTGGATTAGGCTCAGACCCCCTCACTGTTGAGTACCACTTCCTATGACTAGAAAAGGGTGATCATCAAAAGCAAATCTTTCCCCTCGCCTCCACTTCAGGGAAAGCACCATGGAACCACCTCCAAGGAAGCTCAAAGCGCTATACAAAGGGTCTCCTTGAAGCCACCACAGCCCTGCACTGTAGTGGAGAAGAACATCAACCTAAATAAGCGGGCAGAAGGGAAGCTGTGTGAGAGGTTGATCCTGGAAGGATTGGGACTGCAAGTCCCAGAGGCACGTGCTACTCTGCTGACAGCTGAGTCTATCACTCCCTCTAATGCCAACTCCCCCCGCCCCCCAAGTTACACACTGCCAAGTTTCTGACTAACAGAAATGGAAACCCTACAAGAGTTTTAAACTTGTAAATACAGATATACAAAGGCATTTTCAATCTATCATTATACCAAAGAAACTGAGCTCAAGGCCTTCACACTGAGCTACATCCTCCAACCCTTTTCTTAATATTTGATTTTGAGGCAGGGTTCTGCTAAGTCATAAAGTTCCTCCTGCCTCATCCTCTTCAAGAACTGGCATTACACACCTGGGGTAGGCCAATGGGCCTACCTCTATGGTCAGTATTTTGAGGACATCTCCATACTTATTTCCATAACTGCTATACTAGTGTACAGTCCCACCAACAATGTGAAAGCTCAATTTTAAAAGTAAGCATGAATGTACTACTCAAATAATAAGTCTAAAATTTGTATAATTTAGCTAACTGTTCATTTTTTTTCCTTTAATAGAATCCTTAAAGATGAAACACACTGACCACTTGAACCTGACAAGCACTCGCTGGGCTAAACTATTTCACTGAAAGGAGATCTCATTTCATGCAGAAAACATTTTAAAGGTAATTGAAATAACCTTCAAGTATCATCAAAACCTTTGTTAATTTCAATAAAATGCTATCAAGGATCAATTTCTCTTCTTTAGAAAAAGTAAAACTATGTATACACTTAGGATAGAGGCAGATCACATATACCAAAAAAATAAAAAATAAAAAATAAATAAAATAAAATAAACAGGTCACCAGACACAAATACCTAAGAAATGAGGAATGAACTCTGAGTTGCCTAAGAATGTTTTTATTAGGATGAATGTAAGGCATCTGGGCGTGGTGGTGCACATATAAAATCCCGGCACTCAAAAGGCCGGGGCAGGAGAATTTCCACATGTTCGAGGTCAGCTTCAGCTCCATAGTTAAGCTCAAGACAAGCTTGGACTACAAAGCAAGACTCTGTCTCAGAAGGAAAAAAAAGATGAATGGAAGCCAGGCCTGGTGGTATAGGACTGCAATCCTAGCACTCTGGCAGGCTGAGGCAGGAAGCTTGCAAAAGCCCGTATCAAAGAACTGAGGAACTTGGGAAAAATCCAAAATAAAAATGGTCTGGAGATGCAGGTCAAGACCCCAGGCTCAAACCTCAGTACCACAAAAAACCTATATCCCTATCTAGATATAGATATGTTTTGGGAGTAAGCACTTCTTTAGATAGTCATGCATTAATTTAATTTCTTCCAAAGAAACAGCCCTGCAGTATACACACTGTATCATAAGAGCACTTACCCGACCCCCGTGTTTCACTCTGTTTTTCGTTTTAAGTTCCATAGGAGTTGTGCTCTGGGACTCTCATATCAGAGAGACCATTCGATGTTTCACCTTATGCTTCCGACTCACTTCACTAAGCGTGATGTTCTCAAGTTTCTTCCATTTGCCTGTAAAAGCCTCCACACTGTTGGACTTTGTTGATGCATAATATTCCATTGTGTATAAATACCACAATTTGTGTATTCACTGGTCTGTTGATGGACATTTTGGTGACTTCCATATTTTAGCTATTGTTAGTTGTGCTGCTATGAACATGGGTATACAAATATCTCTGTTGTGTGTTGTTGTAGGGGGAGGGACAAAAGGAGAGTGGGAAAGCCCTTGTCACCTTGACAAGATACATACATGCATAAAAGGCTCAACTCCACTGTAAACCTTAAATTTTGCACGTATACATATCAATACAATGGGGAGGGAAAAAAAGAGCACTTAGTGCAGCACCATCCTATGACCTGATGTTGTACTAAAGGTCAAGTGCATTAGTTACCTAGATCAGATTAAACCTTTGATACTAACTTGCTCTCTTAGGAAAAAAATGGAAAATGAAGGAGAGCAATCTACATGTTGTTCTTAGTAAACCTCTCCTCAGTTCTTACAAACCCTTTCTGCCTAATCACCAGGCCCTCCACACACTTGCTCACAAGCCGGCCCACTTTTTGTTTGTATGTTGTCACCCAATCCTTTCCCTCTTATCATTTCTTGTTGTCTCTCTTTCTCTTCTTTAATTAGGCTGTGGCAAGGTGGTAAGAAATACTGAATATTGAATTAGCTGAAAGCTATATTGAATTAGCTGGGGAGGGAAAGTCCTTGGGCCACACCAAGGATTTTATTCTGATTCATCTGGCCCTTATTTATCTTTGTATTATAAAATCAAAATCAGGATGTGACTATTCCTCCCATCTGGAAAATGAGTTAACATTTTAGTGGTTCTATTTATAAGAACATTAAATCCTCTCTCTTCTATTAAAGAAAAGAGAATAGGCAGGTATCACAAGGTCAAAAATGGTACATGTCCCTTTTATGATCTTGACTGTTCATTCAACACACCCTCCTTCCTTCTGACCTTAACACACAGCTAGCCTCATTTGTCATGGAAGCTGTAAAGGAGCTTCTCTGTCTCACTTCCTTCAACTGATCACTGGTCTAAAATGCTGCACTCTGAGACAACTGAATGAACACAATACAATGCACTTACCAT
This sequence comes from Ctenodactylus gundi, assembly GCA_004027205.1. Classification (NCBI taxonomy): domain Eukaryota; kingdom Metazoa; phylum Chordata; class Mammalia; order Rodentia; family Ctenodactylidae; genus Ctenodactylus; species Ctenodactylus gundi. The sequence goes on from PVKB01004808.1 coordinate 81,930, forward strand.
CACTTACCAGTACCACTGCCATACATACATTTTAAATATTTAAAAGCTCCAATATAAGCAGCCAGCCATGAAGGTGTATGCCTATAATACCAGCATTTGTGAAGCTGAGGCAGGAGGATCCTGAGTTCAAGGACAATATGGGCTACTTGAAGAGTTCAAGACCAGCCTGGACTACTGGACTATATAGGAAGATTCTATCTTTGAGAGAGAAGAAGAAAAAGAGGAAAGAATTTTAAAAATTACTACCAAGAGCTTCATGGAAATCTATTACAGCAATCTTCCTTCCTAATGAGGAAATTTGCCCTGGCACAAGCCTCTGCTGTATCAAACACAGAGTTAAACATGCAGGAGGAAAAAAAAAATGCTCCCTCCAATTAGCAGGTCCCACACCCTTCCATCATAAAACTGACTCTAATTTGCAATTATTTCAAAACTGCCTAAATAGAAAAAGAACAAAAAGGGAGGTCTGAGAGAAAACTCAAGCAAGTTGTGTTTTTTTCCTTCACTTCTGAAGGCAACTCTAGAAGTCCCTCCCATCACACTCAAAGGAAGAGTGGGAAAGGTATGTGAGTTTCAAAGCACACTCAGGTGCAGATGCTCAGCACTTTGAGATTCTGCAAACACTTCTTGGACCCACAGTTTCACACCACAAGCAGACATACTGCAGCTCAAAAACATGGAAGTCCCAACAACCTGAGGGAGTGAATAAGTTTCTACAAGGAAAGGAAGTTTCTCTCTCATGACATCTATTTCTATATATATAGCAGCTTGTATAATATTTCTAAAAGGAAAGGAATTTAGCTCTCATTAAATTATTTCTGGAAAATTCTTCATTACTATATCACAACAGGTTTATCACTATATTGTCACAGTTTATATTGCTGTTTTCAAAATACCATCTATCATCATCTCTATCTTGCTATTTCAATTCCAGTGAACCCCATAAACAACAAGCACCTACTATGAGTGCAACGCCATCATGACTAAGAAACTGTGTTTCTAACATAGGACAAGACATGAGAATCAGTATGTATAGTAAACATACATTCTCTCAAGCTCTGTGAGGTTGGCTTCTCTTCAAAAGTACATCAGAAAACAAGTTATTTATCCAACACAGACTTTATGTCACAGTGGAGAGTTTAAAATGGAATTAATGGCTACTCTTTACTTACCATCTAGAATATATGGTATAATTTGATGTTACATGTTCCCCCACACGCCCATGTGGTAAGAGGTGAGGACCTCTGCATCACTGAAGGCCCTGAAGGCCCGGGATCCTCCTTTCTCTGTGCCACCTGGCCAATGGTGTGAGTGATTCTGTCCTGCCACATGCTCCCACCATGACGTGCTGCCTTGCCATAGGCCTAAAACAATAGGGCCAACCATTCATAGACTGGTATCACCAAAAGTGTGAGCCAAAATAATCCCTTTCTCCCAATAAGTTGATTGTTTGGAGTTTTTTGTTACCTTAAAAAAAACTGACTAACACAATATGAAGCAAAATTACATACAGAAAGGCCAGAGGCCGACAAAGAAACAAACACACTCCACCCAGAGCCAAATGTGAAAGGGGTAAGGGGAGAAAAAGGGTTAGCAATGATGGAAAGTTCTGTGAAGGAAGTAACTTGAGATAATTTTTTTCTTCCAGAGAAGTCCACAGACTGACCAAATGAAGTGGCAAAGGTTTCTAGTTTTGCCACATTGCACGCATGAAGGGAAAAATACACAGAAACAAGTAATTCTAGCAAGGGAAATTACCTATATGTTGGCTCACATATGCTTTTGATGTGAAATGCAACTGAATTGCATATTCCACATCTGAAGATTCCTCTGTCTCATAGTTCCTTAATTCTGTTGGTATAGCCTCTCGTTCACTGGTTACAAAGCCTGGCGCTAGGCACCGGAAAAACAAAGACAAGCAAGATACACCTCTGACTGCTAGCCTCAACCATTTTTCCTTACCAAAATCCTAGTGTAAGTGTAGATAATGTAAGAGTAATTCCCAAGTGCATATCTATTTATCTCACTAACATGACCATAAATATCATGCAAGTGATATAATGGTTTAAAAAACAGTGACTCTCCTGTTAAAAAGCTTGTAGCTAACCAACAAACTCAAGCAGCCCGAGAAAAGAATATCCTAATAAGAGAAAGGTAGTACCGAGTTCTTAGTACCTACAGCAGGGACCTCATACCCAACCCACTCCAAGAAAGACTTCAGAGAATGAACTTCCCAAAGGAAGGGACATTCAAGCAGACAATGGAGAGAAGGCAGCGACCACAGTGACAGCAAGTCAGTTATCAACACAAGTAAAGATCTGTGCAGAGACTCAAGGTGAGAGAAATCCTACAAGGAGGCCAAGGGTCAGGCTCCCCAGTGAGAGTAGAGGATGCACATGAGACCAAGACGGGACTTCAGGCAACCCAGAGTTCTGGAGTCACAACATGGTGCGGAGGGTGAAGACAGACATTACTATTACACATAGCAGGAAAAGTAAACATTTGTTTTGCATATCATACAACATTTTGAGTAAGTTCTAATCCTCCCTCTGCCTTAAATCAGTCCTTCTCACATCCATGAAAAAGAAACAAGATGCCCTAAGGGCAAAAGGTTCTAGTGATAGCTAGCACAATGTTGTCCAACAAAAATATGAGACACACACCATAATATTAAACTTTTTATGAGTCATATTATTAAAAAGTAAAATTAAACTAAAAAACAAATTAACATAAGTAAAATGTATTAAAAATAATAGCATCTTTATATATATATGGGTATTATAAACATGCACATACACATACATGTGCACACACATGCACACACACACACTTTTGTTTTGTTTAGACACTACTGGGGTTCAAATACCAGGCCTCACAAATGCTAGGCAAGTACTCCAACATGGAGCAGCATACCCAGGCCCCCCCTTTTTTTAACCAGGTTTTGCTAAACTCACCACCTGGTCTCACACTTGCAATTCTCTTCCTGACTCTCCTCAGTAGCTGGGATCACAGGCATACGCCAATGGGCCTGACTGCAGGAAATTTCGTTTAATACAACATTTCTTAAAATTTTTCATTTCAAAAAAATTGTTTCACATGATGTCAACATTAAGAATAGTAATTTTTTTTACATTTCTTCACGGGAAGTCATCAAGATCCACTGTGCACATTATATCTATACCATACCCGAATCAGACTGGCCAAATTTCAAGTGCTCAAATAAGGCCCCCGGCTACCATGGGGGGCAGTCCAGATACAAAATGTATTTTAGAAAGTATTTTTGAGAACTTTAACATGTGTTTTGTTTTCTAAAGAGAAGTACAGTTTAGAAAAGGTACCTCTAATTCTATACTCAAAATACTAGTTGACATCTGGACATGCACAACTGTTAATATATACTGTCTTATGTCCAAACAAAGTGCAGGGTAGACTTTTTAAGATCTCAACAGCTCCTTTAAAAATATATAATTTAGCCTCATGTATCCATAAAGTTTACCTCTTCATAAAAAGTAATATTTCAGAAACTAGCAACAGGCACAACAGCACAACCTTGTAACATTAGCACTCTCAGAGGCTGAAACAGAAGAATCACAAGTTCAGGCCTTACACGGGAAACTTAGGGAGATAATGTCTCACAACAACAACAACAACAACAACAACAACAAAGCGCTGGTGATAAAGCTTATCGGATTCAATCCCCAGTAACACCGAGGAAGGAAAGAAAAAAGAAAGGGGATGGGGAGAGGGAACCATGTTCTAATACCAACAAAGGAGACTAATTTATAAGGAGTTACAAATAAAATGAAACAGACTAACTCTGTTTTTACCGTTATCTTTTTAAGACTACATATTTTATATTAGTATTTTGTAGAACTTCAGGGTTTTACACAGAAACATCATTGTTTTAAATACTGGTTTCTATATTGCCGACATGTTTTCACCGTGCTCTGTTTTTTTACCTTTTCATTATCATTTGTACGATCTGTCCCTCCCTTTAATCTCTTCCACTAAAAAAAAAAAAAAAAAAAAACAAAGAAGAAGAAGGAACTAAGAACAGGGAAGAGCAGGAGGGAAGGGAGAGTGAAAGGAATAAAGGAACTGACTTACATAAAACTGCTCAAGGAGCTGGAATAGCAGAGCAGTGAGAGTGCTCTCAAGGGCCTGAATTCTACTTGCCAGCACCATATAAGCTGGTTGTGGTGGTACATACTGCAATTCTAGCATGGGAAAGGATGAGGCAGGAGGACTGCCATAAGTATGAGGCCAGCATGAGCAACACAGCTCAAGACCAGCCTGGAGCAAGACCATGCCTCAAAAAAAAAAAAAAAAAAAAAAAAAAAAAAAAAAAAAAAAAAAAAAAAAAAAAAAAAAAAAAAAAAAAAAAAAAAAAAATAGAAAAGAAAAGAAAAGAAAAAGAAAACAGAATTCAAGACCTTGGTGGGCTTGATTATACATTCATTACCTTTCTTTTTACTGCTCAGCACATAACATGAAGGCTGCAAAGTGCACCATAAATAAATGTACAGTGTTCTTTGAGTAACCAACTCACATCTCTCTGCAGGCCTCGTCTTTAGAAGTAACAAGATGATCAATTCAACCACTACTACCCCACAGCCACCAGAGAAGTCCTGTCCAAGCAACACCCTGATCACAACACAAATCATTCCTGCACTGTACGTCGTGGTCTTCATGGCTGGACTGCTGCTCAATGGAGTGTCAGGGTGGATATTCTTTTACGTGCCCAGCTCAAAGAGTTTTATCATCTATCTCAAGAACATTGTCATTGCGGACTTTCTGATGAGTCTGACTTTTCCTTTCAAGATCCTTGCTGACTCAGGCCTAGGCCCCTGGCAGCTGAAGGTGGTCGTGTGCAGAGTCTCTGCTGTGCTCTTCTATGTCAACATGTATGTCGGCATCGTGTTCTTCGGGCTCATCGGCTTTGATCGTTATTACAAAATCGTCAAGCCCCTCTCGACTCCTTTCATCCACTCAGTCTACTACAGCAAGCTGCTGTCCGTGACGGTGTGGGGGCTCCTGCTCCTGCTGGCCATTCCAAACATCATCTTGACCAACCAGAGCGTCACGGAGGTGACAGAAATACCATGTATGAAACTTAAAAACGACCTGGGACGCAAGTGGCACAAAGCATCCAACTACATTTTCGTGAGTATCTTCTGGCTTGTGCTTCTTCTGCTCATCATTTTTTACACTGCTATCACGAGGAAAATCTTTAAGTCCCACCTTAAGTCCAGAAAGAATTCCACTTCAGTCAAAAGGAAATCGAGCCGGAATATATTCAGTATCATGTTTGTATTTTTTGTCTGTTTTGTACCGTATCATATCGCAAGAATCCCCTACACAATGAGTCAAACAGAAGATCATTACAGCTGCCAGTCAAGAGAAATCCTGTTCTATGTGAAAGAATTCACTCTGCTACTATCCGCTGCAAATGTATGCCTGGACCCCATTATTTATTTCTTCTTATGCCAACCATTTAGAGAAATCTTATGTAAGAAACTGCACATTGTATCAAAAACACATAGTAATGCAGACACTTCAAAAACAAAACGGGGAAATATAACTCAAGAAAGCACAGATACTTTGTAAATCCTACCACCTAACAAAGTCTATGCATGCACACTGTCTTCCATATTTACAGGAACAAGTAAAAAGCACACCACTACTAACAAGTATACCAAGTATTACTATCCAATAGTAATGGTAAATCTAACATATTTAGCACAATAAAATTCAAAAGTTTCTGTGCTTTTTTATAACATCAAAAAATCCCACTAGCATACTTTTCTAATATTGGCACTTATTTTTCTTAATAAAAAATAATACATATAGTTGGCCAATCCTACTCCATCAAAACAGCAAGTTTAAATTCATATTAAGCAGTTAAAACAGAAGTTTATTAAATAAAGAAAATTGGATAAAATTAAAAACAATTACCATAGGTGCCTTCTTTCTCCAAAGACAAGAACTAAATTACTAATGTATGTGATCTTTTTCAACAAGTTTCTTAAAGTCCAACTTAAAAGCAGGCATAGTTTGGTAAAGGGCTCTTTGTAGTTTTAAAAAAAAAAAGTCATGTTTTCTCTGATATGAAGCAGGATAGTAGGTAATCCGGAAAACACTATTAAAAAAAATTTACTGACTTATCTCAGTGCATTCCAAAGGAAATCGGGTATGGATTATGTACTTGCAAGAAAAAGGTATTCTTCTGACAGTATTTGAGGATATTTGGTATACATTAAATATACAAACACTTACTAATTCACTTAATAAATCTACTGTTCTGGTATTAGAGTATTTTAAGTGGTCTCGACTGAGAGAGGCTGGATACCAGCATGGACCATCTGGGGAGGGAAAAATAGGACACTGGGAAGAAGACACACACTGAAACATACATTGTCCTTTTGTGGCAGACAGGAGTCGATTTCCTTAGACATAATAAACTTGATAAGAAAGAAAATATAAAATAATGAGGTGAAATTAATATGAAATGAAAATATATGCACCATGTTCTTTGGAAGGCAGATGTATTCAGTACATGGAGATGTGGGATAAGGTTGCTGGCTTACATGGAAAAAAATACTAAATTTTCTCTATTAACTGGCTAGAAGACATTCAGCCAATCTCCTAAATGTTCTTCCACAGCATTTTTACAAGTAGTGTTTATACCTGTTTCATGCTTTATTGTATATATACCAATAAAGAAGCTATTTTTAATATTATCAGCTTCTTTTCTTAATAATCAACATACTGCGATTTTGATCAAACACGGATGGCCTCTTTAACCTGCTCAATGACAAACGCTAATGTAAGAGAATAGTATCTGCCACTGACTTTTCAAATGAAATACTTCGTGTGCTCTAGGACCTTACCAAACTTTAAGAAAAGCTCAGAACACACACCCATGTTGAGCAAGAGCTAGGGAGGCTTTTCCCCTCAGTATGTCTTCTCAGCTCCTCACTTCCCATACTGGTCAAATAAGTTCTCTGAAAAATAACAAAAATTAAACCAATCCTGGTGTCACAGGCCTGTCATTTGAGAGCTCTATGAGACTGAGGCAAGAAGACTGCAAGCTGGAGCCCAACCTGTCAAAACCAAAAAAAAATGTGCTGGAGCTGGTGTCAAGGCCCTGTATCCCACAGCACCCCCTCTCCAGCAGAGTCACAAGAACACCAGTACCACACTCAAGCCCGGTGGTGCATGCTTGCCACCCTAGCACTCTAGGACGCTGGAGCAGCAGGACAGGAAACAAGCCAGGCCTGGGCAACTCGGCAAGGTCTAGTGTCATGCGGACAGAATGGCACTGCGGTTAAAGCACTTGCCAAGCAAGCACAAAGCCCGGTGTTCCATTCACCAGCACCCTATAAACTGGTCATGCTGGCACACTCCTGTAGCCAGCACTCGGGAGGCTGAGGCAGGAGGATTGCCACAAGTCCAAAGCCAGCTTGGGCTCCATAGTTGTGTTCAGGGCCAGGCTGGGCTACAGAGCAAGCCCCTGTCTCAAAAAAAAAAAAAAAAAAAAAAAAAAAAAAGTCCTACTCTCAAAGTAAAATAAGCAAAATAGATGAATAAGTGCATGAATGAATTAACGAACAAAAGGAAATAATCACCGTTGAGATCCAGGGCAACACTGGAAATAAAAAGTGGCACAGCACCACCAATTAGAGATTAACCCAGTGCTAGCGCAGGTGACAAACGAGAACTCTTTCCAAGTCCTTCTGTAAGTAAGGCTGGCCCAAAGGCCCTGTAACATTCAGGCTGCACAGTGCAGCCAGCAGATAACGTGCCCGTGGGGGCAGAGAAGCTGATATAAAACACAGTTTTAAGATAAAAACGGGAAGCTGAGCAGTGAGGTGAGAGCTGGCACACCACCAACAGAGGCCAACAGGCCCCTAGCTCCAGCTACGGCTTCCTTATTTTACAAAAAAATGGGGAAATCAGTTTTCAATTTCTGGGCCAGCAGAAAGAAGATGTTCGGTAGAAAGGTGCTCAAAGTAGCTTCTTATGGGGTATTTGGGGGTGTAACTCACAGTAAGAGCACTTGCCTTGCATGCTAAGGCTCTGAGTTCAATTCCTGAGCACCACATAAAAATTAGCCTGCTGTGGTGGCACTCACTTGTAATTTTAAGACTCAGGAGGCTGAGACAGAATGATACTGTGAATTTAAGACCAGCATGGCTACATAGTAAGTTCAGGACCAGCTTGGACTACAGAGCAAGATCCCATCTCAAAAAAAGAAGAAAGAAAACAAAAGAAAAAGAAAGAAAAAAAGCAGCTTAGGATTACAACCAAAAATCTCCCTTACTTATCAATCCTTACGTTTTACCTAACTGAACTAAGGTTCCATTTTGATGCATAATTAACTCAAATACTTACAGGAAAGTTCTGAAGTGTTTTTACAAAATATTTGAGATAAAAGAATCAAGAAACAGGTCACAGATCATAATTATGTAAAATGATTATCTACAACAGTTATTCACTGAGGCAAGTAAGCCTTGCAATACCCTTAGAAGTTGTAGCCATTACTAGGAGAGATGAAATCCCCTCAGGTAATCAACACACCTGAAACCACCCGACCAAAGGCCAGGATGCAACATTTTGAACAAAGAAAGAAAGCCCCAACTTCCTCAAAAAATGCACCAAACAAAGTGCTATGAAGATCCAAAATCTACTGATCTGCCTCTGTCGTTGGTTCCCACAAGAAGACTATCTAAAGCATCCTATGAATTGAAACTAACATCACAGATGGCAGCTACAGTAAGGACACAACTGTAACCGAGCACCTGCAACAGTCCTCACCTCAAGTCACATGACTTTGGAGACTCAAGTATCACAAAACATCCTATGGCATACATTCAAGTTCGGCTGTGGTAAAGGGAGGGGGGAGTCCCACACCAGTAAGTAAAAAAATCTTGATACATTAGCTTCATCTAAAATAATCCAGAAAGTAGAAACTCCCTCACTTTAAGCTTCACTTTTACTTGATATTCACAAAGTATTTCCTATTATATCTGTTTTTATTCCTTAACCTTATTGCTACCATACAAAATATTTCACTAATTCTGAAAAAAGATATGTATAAATACAAAAGTGCTTACATTTCTCTAAGGTCGTATGATGCAAATTATAAACACAGAAGATCAATCAAGAGAATGGCATAGAATGTCCTTTGGGTGAGCAAAACTGTGAGAGTCTGTTTGGCACAGAAGAAAACAAGTACTGTGTCATCTTCAACAGAAAAGCCACTGCTTCCTTTTGGTCACTTAGGCTTTTCAAGTCTCAGTGGCACATGGATTACCATTCATGCCAGGTCATCCCCACACAACAACCACTTTCACGAAACATATCTTTCCTTTCCTGAAGGCCACTGCGATTTAAGCCACTTCCTAGAACTACTTTTACAAAACTATTAAGCCTTGCACTAAGTTATCTGCAGTAAATACATACAACAAACATTTATAAACTGAATAGAAAAGAAACAAATTAGACAAATAAGGTGCTTCCCAAAGCAATCTAGGGGCTTAGATGAAATGCAAGATGCTTTTCCATTCCCACATCCCCAACAGCACTCTCCAACAAAAGCTAGGATAAGCATGGAGCAGAGTTTAAAAAGGGCCCGGATGAACAACAAAATACAGGACAAGAATCTTTACTGACAAACTTTTTGATATTATTTGTTAATTTGTGAAGGTGCACACTGTTAAGTTCTACAGCTTCTCTCATGGTCACAGGCACAGTGAAGATGGTCTTCCCAATTTACTTTCCCCACATCCAATACATTATCTCAGGTGCTTTGAGAACTTGCAATAGACGAAGGAGGTAACTTGCTCTGTTACCAGCCAACAAAGCCACCAACCCCAGGCCCCACAGGATCAGAACGTCAGGAGAAGCCAAGAGCTGTGCCATCTCTCAGTCACTCCGAATTCCCTGTCATCTGATGAACTGTCAAAGCTCCTTCCACAGTGCATGACAAGGTTGATGGGCTTACTGTCCCATCATCCCAACTCCTGACATGAAAATAAGAAAATGTTGCTCTTGTCAACTTTATACTTCATGCTACCAAAAATAATTTGATAGCCCTTTTGTCTGAGTTAAGAGACTATCTACAGTTAACTTACAGGGTCCTTGAAACTGTTCATTATCTTTGGTTCCTCTAAACCATCAGCTTTCTGAAGGACTGCAGCAAGAATTAACTATCATATTGTTCATGACTAAAAGCCAATTTCAACTCCATAGAAAAATCATTTTTTTCTTTACTAACAAGAACTGGTACTATCAAAGCAAAACAAAAACGAAACGTAATGACCATTGTTTCTTTTTTGTCTGGTTAATATTATGAAAGCAGATGAAAATTAAATGTACTATTTTTACTAAGAAAACCAGTTTTGCACCAATGTTAGTCAAAATCAGTCCTCCTTAAATGTTTAAAACATACATTCAGAACACTGTGGTTAAAGACTTATAAGGCACTGAGGAGAATTTCGTATCTAGAGAAAAGGCACATACTAAAAAAATCAATCTATATTATATCACTGTGGTATTAAAACACCTTATTGTAAGGCAATAAGCCAAACATACCATTCTACCTGCCAAATGTGACTCTCTTCGCCAAGGACTGAGGCCTCAATTTCATTTCCACCATGATTCCCAACCACTCATTGCTTCCCGTATAATCTCAGATCCTGGATCCCTTCACTTAAGATGATTACAATCATCCCTTCTGGGGCTTCTTTTCCATTTTTCTCCTAATCCAATATGCTCCAATACTCCCCAATCTGTCTAACAATTCATAATTCACAGTGCTTTCCCTACAAACCATACTGAGCTCTTTACTGCATACTTATCACAAGCCCTGGGAGCAAACGAGATGTCTGTCTCACCCTTGTTCTTGCATGGATCTCACTGAACCTACCCAAATCCCAAGGTAGTGTGACATCGGCCAAACACACTCCCTGTACCTACCTGTGTTGTTCTCCAGCTCGCCATATGTTAGCTCATTCTACAGAAGCAACTTCAGCCCTGCCTCAGTGAGAAGGATTCCACTCCCAGGATGCCCACAGGTTCCAAGAGCACAAAGAAAATAGGCATCATCGCAGCTGGGGGAATATATCTTCTACAACATAACCTTCAAAAGGTTATAAAAAATATTCCCTGCGTGGAGGCTCAGGAGGCAGTCTGAGTCAACGAGTCAATAAATATTTGCTGTTAGAATCTGTCCCACACAACTTGATCAAGAAAGATTCACACTGTAAGGAAAAGAGAGAATTTCCCCTAAAACTATCTCTTAGAAAGTAACCACAGCATTTATAAAACATGTTCTGTGCTTTGAAAACATATGTCATAATGACCTCATCAAAAATGAACCAGTCATTCACACACAGAAAAGTAGTGAATGCAATGAACTTCATCGACTAAAAAGAAAGATAACCTTTACATACCCCATCATGGGATTTCCCACCACCATGATTTTTCTTAAACCACAGACTAATAGCAGTCACACTCACACACAAAAAGTAACATAAAATGCTCATGGACCCAAAAACACTGCAATCAATTTGGGGGGGAAAAAGATTGGCAAGAGAAAGGACAAAAGAATAGTGTTCTAACTCACTCAGAGCCAGACATCTGCAACGGCCTTGCCGTCCAAGCTTTTCCAATGTTTACTTTCTTATTAAAAAGTAAAATAGAGTCAGAGTTTATAACAGAGGACTAGCAACATGTTGGAGGTCATATGTCAATATTTCACTTCAAACAACTCTGCCTAATTGAAAGTCACTATCAGGTGTGAAGTTATCAACCGTAGGCAAAGTGCTAGGACAAAAGTCTTTGGGCTAATGCAGGTGAGGAAGAGAATTATGTGCAGAAAAGAAAAGAAGAGAAAAAGACAGGACAGGACAGGGAAAAAAAGAAGAAAAAGAATGGATGGGGCTGAAGGTGTAGTTTAGTGGTGAAAGCATTTGCCTAGCAAGCACAGGCCCTAGGCACAACTTCCCAGCAACACATATACTAGGCTTGGTAGCGTGCGTATAATCCCAGCACTCAGGAATTCGAGTCAGTTCAAGACCAGCCTTGGCAACATGGTAAATTCAGAACCAGCCTGGACTACAGAGTGAAATCTTGTCTTAAAAAAAAAAAAAGATCATATATATGTTGACTTGGAGAGGTACAGGCTGCTGTAGAAAATGAAGGATCTAAAAATCTTCAAAACACATTATCTTGACCTGAGAGCAACATGAGTTCAAGTACCACATGTACAAACGATTACAAACATCAAGTGGGGGGACCTGGACTGACTGATGCCCTTCTTTGTAACCACTGCCTCTTTCCAACACCTTAACCTTAAGAAAAGCAATCAAGAGCTGGCACACTAGACGCTTAGTGTTTGACAGAGAGAGAGAGAGAGAGAGAGAGAGAGAGAGAGAGAGAGAGAGAGAGAGTAGATATTACACTGAGCTATAGCCTGAGCCCTTTTTCTATTTTGGCAGACTCTGTGTACACATACACACACACACACACACAGAGAGAGAGAGAGAGAGAGAGAGAGAGAGAGAGAGAGAGAGAGAGAATGTGTGTGTATCATCACACTGAGCTATAGCCTGGGCCCTTTTTCGGTTCTGGAAAAAGTTTCATCAAGTTGCCTACGCTGGTTTGAATACAAGAGCCTCCTGCCTTAGCCTCTCAGAGTGCTGAGGTTACAGACATACACTACATACACACCAAGTTACGCCTTATTTTTTCCATGTCTCAGTTTCTCCATCTATAAAAGTTAGAATCTACTCTACCTCATGGTTTTCTGTTTTTAAGAAAATAATTTCCCAGACATAAGCCGTGGTTATAGCTACTTACTCCCAACACTCAAAAATGTTTCCTCCTTAATTGCAAATGGTTCCCATACAACACCTAAAAAGCCTACTTTAAGAATATTAAACATTAAAGGTAATACTTCTAGTGAAATAGTATTGTTTGGTATTGGTGTTCAATCAAAACAAAAGTATGTGTAACAGTAGCAAGTTGACCATAAAAGCATTTTTTTCCTCAACTCATAATTTGTGGGACAACTTAACATTTTACACATACAAAATATCCATCAAAGTAGTCAACTGGAGCTGGAGGATGCAAGAGCTAAGTACCTGAGTTCAATTCCCCAGCACCACATAAGCTGGGCATGGCGGTGCTCACCTGTAATCCCAAAAAACTGGGGAGGCTGAGGCAGAAGGATTTCCCTGAGTTCAAGGCCACCCTGGACTCCATAGTGAGTTCAGGACCAGCCTGGGCTACAGAGCAAGACCCTGTCTCAAAAAAAAGAGAAGGAAAAAAAAAAAAGCCGAGTATGATTCAGTTTCACTATGAAAAAATTAGTCCCCAGTGTAACAGTGAAGAAATAGAAAATTCGATCGCAGCCATCCAGGCGCAGACTGTGTCTTCGTAAACACTCGATGCTGTCTGTGACCTGACACTAAACTAGGGAAGTGAACATATAAATATATTTAAAAAGAAAAAAAAAAAAAAACACAACTACAATCTTTTGTCCCAGGGTTTCTTTCTAACACTTTAAGACCATCCACCGTTCCACCTGTTGCCAACTACTCTCTGCCTCTCCCCTCTCCGCTCTCAACTCCAAAGAAGCAGGACACACATCTAAAAGACAGAGCACTTCCTAGCACTGCTCCAACAAAAGTTAACCCTGGAAACTAACCAAAAATAAAAACAAAAGCTTAAACAGTTTCTTCTGTATTCTGTAAATGGATCTACACATTGGCAATAGTAACTACACAAAGTTGGAGAGAATGACAGAATATCTAAAACCAACGGACATGATGATCATGAGCAGCTTTATACTTCATTTTTAAAAACCCTCTTGACAGTTCCTTCTCTAAATTTCCTCTAGCTAGACATTTCTCATTTAGTCTTTTGAGAAATTTTTCTTTTTAAAAGCTGAAACCAAGGGATTTATTTCTGATTTTAAAGAGGTCTTTTTTGACTTTATTATCTAACTGATGATCAACTATTAGAAGAAAAAGAGGAGAAATCAAAGTACCTACTAAGCCAAAGAAGCATTAGAAGAAATAGACCCTAAACCAATAGGCCACAGCTTTGCAATTACAAGTCCACTCGCAGCCAGGACACTTAGAACTCCTGAAAAGGTATACTTAGGTCAAAAGCTCAGATTCTCAAGAGAAAGACAACATTCTGAAGCCAGTTGTTGACACCGATGATGGAGCTCCTTAATAGGTATCAACTTTTTGTCAGGCCCCATAAGCTCCTTACAGACATCCTGTTAACATTTTCTCACCCACAGGCAGCATAAACATTTAACCAAACGATTTAAAGTAAACTCTACAGTCCCCTTATATATCAGCTATTAATCACTAAATACCTGCCTCAATTCATGAAACTGTGTGGGTCAAACTGACTAATATTTACTGCAGGCCTAGTCTCAGAACTTGGGAAAAAAACAGATACAATACATTCCAACTGAAAAAAAATATAAAATCATAAGTAATGTGACATTTAATGGGCATATACGAGCAAAGAAAAATTTTGAATGCATAAACTAAAAATGTTAATTCTCTACATAATGATATTCTTTTATCTGTCATGCTTTTCATAATGAATAAAACATAAAGAGTACAAATACACTAGACTCTGTTAAATCATTTTTAAATTAATAGATGTCTCCAAAGGACTATAAAGTATAAGTGTATATAAGTATATACTATAACTTCAATATGCTGGTGAGTATCATATGCATACTGCAGACCTATTTGCCTAAAACATCTTTTATCTTTAACTTATAATCCCTTTCAAGGCATAAGTACAGACATTCTTTGAACCTAAGATAAAAACAGAACATATCTGTGTACAGACAAGCCAGGTACAACTATGGAAAAATGAAAACCTATTCGCTAAAAAATTGACAAATTTGATCTAGTTAAAAAAAAACTGAAATCTAATTTAAAAGCTTCTTTAGGATATTTTCACACACTTCAACTATCTGCAAACCACAGTTTCATCTACGTCAATCTTCAACATTTTAAAACCTCACCACAAGGAAAGGAAATTATTAGTGCAGCCAGCAAGCCTGCAATGTTAATACAACGCTCCCACTAACTCAACAGCTCACGCTCCTCTGAAGAAGTTGGGCAAGGTCTCTGCAGGCTGGAGAAGACACCCCTAGGTATGTCATTTAAAATACTTTAATCCGGGTGCTCTTTCACATATGGCAAATTCATGGGTTTCAAAGTTTAAATTGAAAAAGCCAACATATAACAAAGTCACTGTGAAAAAGCGCACCTGTTTTTAACCTCTAAATAAATAAAACCTAGATGTAAATTACTCTGTAATTTACCTCTATTTGATGACCTCACCCATCTGTCTCAAAAAGACAGCTTAATTCAAATCATACTAAATATCTAGATGTGCTGTTTCTAACTATTTAGTAACCCAGTTATTAACATACTACTGGATAGATACAGGCCATGCTATAGATCTCCATGAGAGAATCCAAAAGGTCTTAATATTACTGTCCTCTACAAACATAACTGATAATTTCAAAATTTTCCACTGTGCATCTCACAGAAAATCTAGTGAGGTAGGTAGGTAGTTGGGTTGGTTGGTTGGCTGTTTGGCTGACTGGTCTGTTTTCCTAAGTAAAGGGCACTCTATAGTACTAAGAAGACACTAATAACACTTTCTTGATTTTGGTAGAGTACATCTGTGTATTTAAAATTTTCATTGGTTAATAATTGGCTGGCAAAATATTTATCAAGCTCTTAGTCCTCAAATTTGTCATACAAACTATAGATTTTTATGATAACATGATTTAACCTCTAATGGATATAACCAAACATTCTAAAGAAACTTGCAATTTACATAGAAAATTTCACAAAATCAAATGTGAGACATTCAATGTTCTCAAACATTATGGAGTGAACAGTTACACTATAATTATGTTAAATAACTTGTCTATAGAATATACAACCAGTTTTAATTGTGGAGAATATTTATTAATCAAAATAATTATTCTAACTATCTTCACCATATAAATATTATTAATAATACAAATTTTTACTATATAATTGGCTAAGGAATGGGGCACTGAGAGATACATGTTATTATATTACTATTATGTAACATCTAAAATAAAAGAACCAAAGTGACACTCCTAGCACCTAAGGAACAACAAACAAACTCGTGTGACATGATCACTGCGCAACATGTTTTTGACACAGAGGGAAAAAATATATACTCAAAAATCCAAGATACAAATAAGTGTTAACTATCAAAGCTCAGGGTTAAGGAAGTCATTGAGGGCTGGAGTAGCTTTGTGATGTAGAAAACTTCTTCAGGCCCATGATAAACACAGGATTCAGGAAGAGGAAGGAGAAACGCAGAGAGCCTGCAAGATGAGCAACACCAGCTGATTCCAGTCCTGCCTAAGCAACAGACGAAGGCCACACCTCAGTGTCCCAGGACAGAGCACAGATCAAGGCTTCTAATAAGGGGTCCATCCATCATTCAAGTTCTAGGAATCCGAAATTATCACACTGAAAAGTACAAAGTCAAGGAAGAAACTCTTCACAGACAGTGAAGATCCCACCAATTTAACGTAGAGAACTGACATGAATGGGGCAGGCAGGTGGCAGATAATACACATGGCATGTGCACAGCTGCAGGTTCAAGCGACGCGCACGCGTGTGCGAGAGAGAGAGAGAGAGAAAGAGAGGGAGAGAGAGAGAGAACATGGAAGGAACTAGCCCATGGGAATCTGTTTTGAAAGTGAAGTCTGAACTTATAGCACAGATGCTAAGCTTAATTATCAAGTATACATAAATTCCATGTATGCTACATTTTAGATACATATTTAAATGTTGTTATATTCAAATATTTATATAATTTACCAGCGATCTTACCAGCTTGCCTCAGTTTTCTCATCAGCAAAAAATAAAGTATAACAACTACCTCATAAGAATAATAAAAAGTTAAATATACACATAAAGTAGTTACTAGACACAAAGTACGGAATTGTTTAACTGACTTTGGTACAGAATAGCACTATTCATGGGTCTCAAGCCCTAACTGAGGCAGGGGAAGGGGAAGGGTATATAACCTTTAAATTTCATTTTCAGATAGTTTTATGTACAAGACCTTGTCTCCAAAAACAAAACAAAGCAATGCCCCCCACAAAAAAGTAATTTACGTGTATATATTGCTTCATTCCAATTATGTACACAATGGCTAAATAACTGTTAAAAAGATTTCAGAAGGCATTTGCTGGGTTTTATTTTTTTTTTTTTTTGCTTGTTTTTTGTTTTGTTCTGTTTTGCTTTGTTTCAAAAACAGGACCTCACTCTAGGCTGGCCTGAAAGTTACAACAATCCTCTTCCTCAGCACCACCCTTAGCGCGTGTGGTGCTGAGGAATCACACTTCGCCCTTGCGCTTGTTAGACAAGCAGTTGAACTACTGTGCTGCTGCTCCAGTGCTGATGTTTGCTTGTTTTAAAGAGACTTAATGGCTGACATGGTCTTCTGAGTCAGCCACTTAAACAAAAATGAAAGGATCATCCATTCTAAGAGACAGACCTAGAAGTTGTACCTCTGACCCTAACCATGAGCTAAAGTGTAACACTTCCAAGGCAGTCCAGTCAGTTTCAATAGATCCCACCAATCTACCCAATGTTCCTATTTGGAGAGAACATGATGAGATGTTATTACCAATGTTCATCACAGTGGTTCTAAGCTAAACACTTCACGCTACTGGACTTTTGACTGTCCCAACACCCACAATAAAAGACAATAACCACCTAAGTATTAAAGTTTAATGTTTTGATTCTAATATAACTAAGCCTTTCTTTAAGGATTTTGTATGCAATGAACCTACATCTATTACATCTAAGTTTTAGAAGCTTTAAAATAGTTTTGGGTTTTTTTGTTTTGTTTTTACAAAACTTCTCAAAAACACTGCCATGGAAACATCTATACCAGTACTGACCAACAGTAACACAATGAGACCACAAAAATCAACTCAAGTTCTATAGTTGCATTTCAAAAAGTAAAAACAGGAAATAGTAACTACCTTAGCATTTTCAACATACGCTAAATTATAAAAATATCAGTAAGATATTAAAAACAGCTTACAAATTTTTGCATAATTTGCATAAAAATATAATTTGTACTTCCTACATGATTTTACAACATTCTGTACTAACTCTTCAAATTTCAGTGGGTATTTTGCATTAACGGCACACATCAATTTGCACTTTCCACAATTCAACTGTTCAACAGCCACATGTGGCCACAGGCTACAATACTGGATATCACATATCTAAACCATTATGAAGTTATAGTAGTGAAAAGGAAGATAATAAGGCTAATTCAAGACTAGATTCTAATCCTTTATTTCTTTTTTTCAATTCTAGAGAATGAACCCAGAGTTTTTGCACTGAGCTACATCCCCAGCCTTTTGTATGTTTTGGTTTTAGACAGGATCTTACAAAATCACTAAATTGCTCAGACTGGGCAATTCGGATCCTCCTGTCTCAGCCTTCCAGAGTGCTGAGATTACAGGCCTACAATAATCCCTTAACTCTAAAAAGATAACTAAAAAATTCTGGTAATTTTTTAATACATTACAGAAAAAAAGACCTTACATTATAGCACTTTTGAATTTCACTACAATCTGCCATTATCCCTTACTCTTTAGGCAGCCCAGGTTCTTTCAAGATGACAAGCTATATAGCTCTATATAAAGAAAGAAAACCAATAAGGTATCAGTGTGAGCTCTTCAGCAAAACCACAACACTAGTTTCCTCTCCCCACTTCTCAGAATCTGCACTCACTTGCCTCTTCTGCAAGCCAACTTCTGATCCAATTGCTTAGGAGCTATCAGAATGCAAAAACCATGAAGTCAAAATATCTTTTCCACATGCAAATCTACACGCGCTTTCCTAAAAGTCACAAAATCAGATAAAGGGAAAACTCAGGATTCCTCATAATCTTAATATCCTCACTAATCCACATAGGCTAGTAAACTCAACACAATTTCACCTAAGAACCAGAAAGATCATGGTAGATCATGGTATAGCGAGTACAAATTTTTTAAAGAAAGTAGCTTCTAATTTTAATTACTAACCTCGCTCCTTTTTTAACAGATTCTTCGAACTTTGTCACTCTTTCTCAAGATGACCAACAGTTCTTTCTGCCCAGTTTACAAAGATCTAGAACCATTTACTTACTTTTTTTATTTAGTGTTTCTTGTTGGAATTATCGGAAGTTGTTTTGCAACCTGGGCTTTTATACAGAAAACTCGGGGTCACAGGTGTGTGATCATATACTTAATTAACCTGCTCACAGCTGATTTCTTGCTCACTTTGGCATTACCAGTAAAAATTGTTGTTGATTTGGGTGTGGCACCTTGGAAGCTGAGGATATTCCACTGCCAAGTAACGGCCTGCCTCATCTATATCAACATGTACTTATCAATTATCTTCTTAGCATTTGTCAGCATCGATCGTTATCTTCAGCTGATACATAGCTTCAAGATCTACCGAATACAGGAACCCGGATTTGCCAAAATGATATCGACTGTTGTATGGCTGATGGTCCTTCTCATAATGGTGCCAAATATGGTGATTCCCATCAAAGACATCAGGGAAAAGCCCAACGTGGGCTGCATGGAATTTAAAAAGGAGTTTGGAAGAAACTGGCATGTGCTGACAAATTTCATATGTGTAGCAATATTTTTAAATTTCTCAGCCATCATTTTAATATCCAACTGCCTTGTAATTCGACAACTCTATAGAAACAAAGATAATGAAAACTATCCAAATGTGAAAAAAGCTCTCATCAAAATACTCCTAGTGACTACAGGCTACATCGTATGCTTTGTTCCTTACCACATTGTCCGAATCCCATACACCCTGAGCCAGACAGAAGTCATAACAGACTGTGACACCAGGATTTTGCTCTTCAAAGCCAAGGAAGCCACGCTGCTCCTGGCTGTGTCCAACTTGTGTTTTGATCCTATCCTGTACTATCATCTCTCAAAGGCATTCCGCTTAAAGATCACTGAGACTTTTGCCTCATCTAAGGAGATTAAGGATCAGAAAGAAAAATCTAGATGTGAAAATGACATATAAATTGTGGGATTTTTCATGCTATCACTTCTTGCCTTACCAGATCATAATGCTCTATAGTTTTGGAAGAGACCAAAAAACAAAAAACAAAAAAGAAAAAAGAAAAAAAAAACGGTGATAAAAAATACCAACAGCTAGCAAATATGGGCTAGTTCATACAGGAATTCTGTTCTTACACGCAATCCAATTTTATAGTCTTATGACTGTTAATATCAGATAGTTGTACAAAAAAAAAAACAATATCAAACCCTGTCGTATCCTTAAAATCAAAGAGATCTATGACTTAGGTTTGCATAAACTTTAAAGACCTGAACTCACTTCTTGACGCATATATGCAAAACAATCTCTGTGTAACTTACCCGGAACAACTTTAAATGCTTTCAGTAAATCCATTACTTTACTTCAAATCCACAGTGAACTCTCTGTTCACTACTCCTCTGATTTGTATTATCAAAATTTTTCTCTAACATAACTAAAAGGAATTATTTATTAAAAACGTTGAAAATTCAAATCAAGTTTAATGTGTCATATACACGTATATTCCACCAGTAGATTATAAAAGCTTTCTGGTATTAGCAATGATTGGGGTGACTCTAGCTCTCGAGGTCACAACTTAGATCGAATTCTCTCAGCTGGCAATGATACGGGATTCAGTACACAGCATTAAGTCAAAGACTTATCAGGAAGAACACCGGAAAAGTTAATCACTCATCTTCATGTTTTATGTCATTAGAAAAACCACATATTCAAAATCACATATTAGTAATAGGCTTTTATTAGCTATATGATTGAGAAATAGTGCTGTTGGAAGCCAGGGAAACAAATTTAATTCCAAACTCACTTTTGCATTTGAAGAATTATTTTCTGAAGCTTCAAACTTTTGTCTACACATTCCCAAATATATTCTCAGTGTGAATAATAAATTTAAAAATTCATAAAGTGTCTATAAGAAAAAATATTTTTACCATATTCTAACATTTTCCTGACATGCATGATAGGTTAGTCATATTCTTCCTTTCTATTAAAGATGAGAACTACACACTCAATAGCAGGCCTACTGTCAATACATTAATATGGACTTTTACTTGCCCTACTGGCAGCTTCTTCTGAATTATACTCATGGAAGTGGTAGTTAAGGGCATCCGGTAGTGCAAACCTACTGTAAAAGTTGTATTCTACAATATGAACTGTCTAACAGTTCTATTATAATTGCATTACCTTTGAATTATGTTATTATTCATCATAAAATATGGACACTGGGAATCATCAAGCTCTTTCCTCTCAGGCAGAAGTCCTCAATTCCCAGGCCACAGACCAGCACTAGTTGGTGGTCAGTTAGGAAGCAGACTCCATGGCAGGAAAGGCGCACCAAGTTGAATAGCAGGAAGCATGTGCCAGGCCACACTCCATCCCTCACATCACCACCTGAGCACTACCTCCTTCCTCACAGGGTTCCAAGGATTCTGCAGTATGGTGAACTACACAATTCTTTCATAATTTTAAAATGTAGTAACAATGGAAATAAAAGTGCACAATAAATATAATATGTTTGAATCATACTGAAACCTTTCCCTCTCACCTGGGTTTGTAGAAAGCTGGTCTTCTATGAAACTAGTTTCTGGTGCCAAAATGGTTGAGGACCACTGCTCTAAGGAACTGGACTGTCCTTAAGATGCAGAAAGCTAGGAACAACTGTATAGCAAAAGTCACATGAACAGCTAAATAGAAAGATGCCAAGGCTGTTATAGTTTGGAACCAAAATGTCCCCCAGAAGCCTCATGTATTTGGATGTTGTGGATAACCTATGGATACCCTGTGCTGTGGGGAGGTGGGGCCTGGGTGGAAGGGCAGATGCATGGGGCTTGACCTGGAAAGGTGATGCAGTTCCACCCTTCCTTGCTCATTTGACTTTCCTCCAGCTCACCTCTGCCAGCCTCCCATGAATGCATTGGGTGAGACCTCCTGACACTATGGGCTACAAGAATTTTCCCCCCTTAAGTTGTGGATGTGGGATATTCTGTCCCACAAACATGAAAGTAAATGAGACAAAAGCTTAGTGCCTTGCTCCGTCACCTGATGCAGTGATGCAGAGAGCGGGGAGACTTGCAAAGGTCTACATACCTAAGAAAAGACCATGTGACTCTCAGCCAACTTCAACATTTTGCTACTTTTATTTAACCTGTCCAGCTTCTTTTTCATCACAAACTTTTTACTTTGAAGGAATTTCAGATTTACAGAAAAACCACAAATATAGTACAGAGAGTTCCCACATATCTCAGTATATTAACTGAAATTAAGGCTAATACTAACACATTAATATTAAACTCCAGACTTAATACTACTTTTTATTCTGCTTCAAAACAAACCCAGATATTATGACAGCTTCACCCTTGAACTCTTCAGATACATCTCTAAAGTACTAACATAAGGCTACCCTCACTGCAACCCTATTAAATAAACTGTCAAATTATTCCTTTCTATTACAAATGGCTATAGGTAAAGGCAACAATTGTTGACATATTTAAACAGTGATGAACAAAAAAGAATTTCATCAAGTTTGGACACAGACATGGATATAAAAAGAATTAAAGAAATTTTATTGTAGCTAAGACATAAACCACAGGTTTACTAATTTTCAGTCATTTTATAGAATATTTCAAAAAACTAAGAAAATATTTAGTTTGCCATTCAAAACTCTTAGAAAAAACAGAAAATAACATCTCAAAATTACATTTGGATATGGAGAAGCATCACATGAGGGGAAAGAAATGATCCATCGAAATTGCACTTACCATAACATTTTAGGAAATAAAGTCAGTGAACTCAAGAATTAAGAACATCTTCAGAAATTACCCCAATTTCCATATTAATATCAAAGATCAAATAATGTTTTCTTTTAGAAAAACAAACACACACCCAGGAGGACTTTAACACTCAGTTTTCCCAAAAGCTACCCAGTTCCTAATCTCAACAAGTCCAAATTCCAGTCCATCTCAAATGCAATGGCTTCCATGAAGTTTTACCCAATTTCTCAACCAGATGTTCTCTTTCCTTCCAACATTCATTCTTTAGGAATGGAAGGTAGTTGCAGTCTGACTGACACTGACATGAACGCTTGTCATTTCATAAGCACTTGTTTGTCTCCTGTCTTATTCATCTTATCTGTGCCCCTAAAATCTTACTCATCTGTAGAATACCAAAAGTACCTACTGCTTCACACTAGGTACTACTGATACAAAGAAGCTAAGCAGTAAACGACCCAAAAATTGAAGCAAGAAAATGCATTTAAACATTTGCAGTGATTCAAATGCTTTTGGTAAAAGGATACTAATACTGAAAATTCTGCTAAAGCTGACCAGTCACTATTATAATCACAGAATTCTGGAAAACATCAGGACAAAAGCTATATGACCAGAATTATAAAAAGCAGAACAACATATGCCAAAACCCACCTGTTATGAGTATGTATAAGTCAGACAGGTAGATGAATTATCAGGTATTGATGACCTCCTCATAAAATAATTAGCATGTAAAAACATAGTAGAAGTCAAGACTTACCAGAGGTATAGGAAAATGTGTTGCATATTGAAGGTGACGGAGGAGGTCATAATTAGATGGAAAAATTAATTCCCTTGGCTTTTCCCTCTTCGCCAATTTCTCACCATTAACTGACATTCTTCTGCCCAGAGAAGGGTTGGTATTCTCACAGGACTCTCCAGTCATGGGAGAAAAAATCTAAGTCATGTAAAAAAAAACAAAAAAAAAAATACTGAAGATTATAAATGAAAAAGGACAAAACCATACTACAATGCTTCATATCAAAGTTTGACACACAGCAGATGCTCATGAAATGATATCTTTTCCTACTTATTGCTGACTAAAATATACATAAAATTTTTATTTTCATAAAATTCATATTCTAATCATCAGGAATCAGTATCATGTCCCATTGAGAAATTAGGAATTGAAATCCACACACAGGTAAAAAAGAAAAATATGTCTACACCACCCAAGAATGAGAGATGAATGAAGACTTAGAAGTGTTTTCCTCATAGAGATACATTTCCTCCAAAACTATACACACAGCAGTAACTACCAAATAAGACAAAGGAATAAGAAACTTTCAGGTTTTCATCAGTACCCCAAACAAACAGTATGTTCTTTTGTTTCATATTGCAGCTCATCTTGAAAATAATACGGAGAGTCATGAGGAATACACTGTAATTATACTGAGACACAATGAAATGGACAATGAAAGTTTAAGCCCAGAGCCGCAGAAGCCAGTCTGAGTCTGCAGCAGCTGGAGACACACCTAGCAACTCAGCCCAGGCTGTCATGATGAAACCACACTCCCACGTTTCTGGGAGATGATGATCTCAACACAAGCAAGAGTCACGTCAGACAGTCGGCTAGCAGGAAAGGCAAATCGGAAGTGGCGAAGGAGGCAACGCCACCAAAACTCAGAGTGATTGGAGGTGAAATGATTTCTCAAGATGACCACTGTGACTCAGGGTGGAGTACGGTAGACACACATTCACATGACAGTGGCACAAGTCTTTTAGCACATGGGCAAGGAACAAAAGGATGGTGACAATGTATTGTGCAAGTCGGTGGGTTACGTGTCAGTAAGAATCAAAGGTTGAACCTACTGGAAACTCCGAACCAAAGTCAGTTTTAAAGTCACTCTTGTCTACTTCATCAAAAATGTTAGTGGTTCCTGAGTCAATGCCCATATGCGCCATGATACTCCGCTCCTGATAATTGCCAGAGAAAAAAGTTATATGGTCAATTCTGCAGCTTAAGGTTAAACTTCTTAAAAAGTCACATTATAAATTCAATAGTTGCAGTTTGGTAAAGTGAAGCTAAAATTAACACTGAGACTTTTAACTATCCAATGCCTTACCCTAATCTGCACAGTTTGGGGTTTTTTGGGGTTTTTTAGGTATTTTACAAAAATAGCTGACAGAAGTTTTAAGGCATGCATTTGCTCTCCACAGCCACATTTTTCTCCCTCAAGAGAAAGTCTGAAATTTCATGCTGTTCTGAAGGAAAGAGCGCACACTTTTCTTGATTAAAAAATAAACTGGCCATAATACTCTTCACTGGGCTATCCACAGTCACAAACACAAAAATCTCTCTTAGTAAGAAAAGATTTTATATCTAAATATAAGATATTAAAAATACTTAGATATTCAACAATACAAAAAAGTGCATCAGCTTAGAAAACATGTAAATAGGTAAAAAACCTTTTTAGTTTTTACTCTTAGAACTCCTATGGAAAAAAGTTATTCATAATAAGTAACTTTTACAAATTCTGCATCCTTTAGAAAACAAATCTTAAGAATACAAACTGAAAATCCATGTTTGCAATTCTAATACCAAGGTGTTTTTTTACAAGGACGATAACTGTTTAAAATATTATCATAACAATATGTGACTAAAGTCTTTCTAAACCAATGCAAGCATTTAAGGAATTGTCCCAAACTCTCACTATTTACTATTTCCAATAATCACAAAATTTCAGTATGTAGAACAATATCCAATATATCAGCCTTGAACAGAAAATCATGCAATAAAACTCAGTGCATAAAATTATTTGTTGAAAAGAACAAGTTTAGAAGCTGGAGGAATGGCTCAGCAGTTACAGCACTTGTCTAGCAAGCACTAAGTCAAGTGCTAAGTACCCGAGTTCAGTTCCCCAGCACCACATAGGCTGGGCGTGGTGGCACACACCTGTAATCCCAGCACTTGGGAGACTATGACAAGGATTGCAGTGAGTCCAAGGCCAGCCTGGGCTCTATAGTGAGTTCAGGACCAGCCTGGGCTGCAGAGCAAGACCCTGTCTCAAAAAGAAAAAGAAAAACAAAAGAGAACAAGTTTATCATACTTGAGAAATAGAAGAATTTTTTAATTATTTGAAATGACAGTATCAACATGATCTGTTATGGCTAACACATAATAATCGTCAACTGTGTATAAAAAGGTGGCAGAAGAACAAGTGGTATACTGGAAAAAAGATGCTTTTTAGAATGAAAACTTAGCTAGATTTTAGGGTCACAGTGAGTTCATCTTGAAGATAACACTGAAAGAACTGGAGATTGGAAAGATCTAAAACCATAAGCATAGTATTATAATCCCACTAAAATGTTTTAGCACTTTGTCAACAATCTTAAAGCATACAAAAGAAAATTCTGAAAGACATTTTAGTTCAAATGTCCTTCCTGAGTGAAGAACGGACAGAAAGGAACTTTGTAGAAAAAGAACACAACTAGAAAGTGGTCACCTTCCTTGTCAGGAAAGTGGCCCCAACCAAAGTTGGCAGGCGAGATACACACCTCCAATTTCACATCATGGTCCTTTGCGTAGTGCTCGTCTGTGTTGTCTCCTGTGGGTGACCGCGGCCCAGTGGAAGCAGTGACGGACAAGTCTCCCCGAGATATGAGGGTGCACATGTACGCATCGTGGGAAAAGACATCATGGCGGATGAACTCGCAGAAGAGCAGTACCAGGTTCACGAACTCCACCTTTTCACACTCACTATTTGGATCCGCTGTGGAGAAGCAAATTCAATCAGAAATGTACTGACCAGATGGTAAAAACCACCAACTACTAAGGCCTGAAACATTTTCCTTACTACTCATAATTAATCTTTCTTTTTTTAATTAAATACTAGATTTGTTGGGAAAGTTTACTGAAGGACTACTGTTTAGTATAGGGCTGACAAGCTGGCTTTGCTTATCCATCTATAACTAAAAAGGAGAGAGCGAGACCCTGTCTCAAAATTAAAAAGATGAAAAAGAGTATCCAGTGGGTTTCAAGCCTAATGGTTGTAGTCACTGACAAATGAATGATCATTTACAAAATAATGCAAACATAAGCATGGCTAGACTGCGGGCTCTAGTTTTACTACTGAAACCATCTCAGACTAGTCCCATGCCTTGAGCGTGTCCATGTACTTACCTGTGGGGTGTATCTGTGCACTATTTCTTTTGACTTCACAGAAGAACCTGAATTTAAATGGTATTTGGAAAAATAACTAGGTCCTACTAAAAAACAAAGAATGGGATGGAATCAAAAGAGCACGAAGTGGAAGCTACATAGTCTTTTTCCAAAATCCATAACCAATCTAATTAATTCCCATTATTGCTTTCCAATACTGTTAAATGTACTCCTAAAGATTTATCCTAAACCTTTAGATAAGGTTAAGAAAAATTTAAGATCGAACTGCAAAGCTCAATACCTGGTATAATTATGTTCACAAACACAGGAGGAGACAAACAGATGCATCCAATGAGCACGAAGCTCAGTTCACTAAAGTTTAAGCTCAAATGTTTTCTCCTGCCCACTGCTGCACTGTGTGACAAGAAACCATAGAACACCTCTTCCACAGAAAGGCAGAGAGAATGTCATCTTCCTGAAGAGGTACAGGGAGGGGGCCGGGAAGGCACGCAAGGGACAAGTGCGTGCTCCCTGCATGTTGCGCTATCTCAGAACTGCCATGCCTGACCAGAGTTTGTGCTACCGGGGGCCTCCTGTATATTCATTTTCCTGCTTCCTTTCCATGTATCACTCTTCCTTCCATTCCAGCCGCCAGCGTGGCTCGACCACTTACTCTACTCTCTGACGAAATAACAGAAGACAGCCCCTTGCCCCAAGAACCTCAGATTCAGACCTCACTGGATCCAAAATCAGGCCCCTCCTCAGAAGGGACAGAAGCAGGTTATTCCTGACTGCTTTGCCTTTTTCTTTTCCACAAACTTCTTCTTTCCTGTCTCCCACTCTTTTCTTCCCCTATCTATCACAGCTCATCTTCTGTGGTTTTTCTGTTATTCCTCCTGTATCTAATTTAAGAGTCTCTGCTATATTCTGCATATGAAAATCTAAGAATAACATCAAATTTATAATGCTTACCCAAATGGTTTTTCAAAAGTAACCACCCAAAATTCAAATCCACTAGGTGGTTTTTTTTATTCTACAACCCTCCACCAATAAAGTAAAAGAAAAAAAAAACAGCTTGAGAAGACACAAACATACAGGAGACTATGTGAAGGGCCCAGCATCTTCGTGAACCATTTCCATCTCTCAACACCCTGGCTATAATATACAGGCTTTACTCCTCCCGCTTATGCTTCCTGCTTATGAGCTAAAAAATTAAGAAATTTAGAAAACAGTTCCAGAGCCAAAAATTCTTAATCACAACAGACAGATAAATGTCACAGGACCTTAGCTCTTCTACTGTAGTAAGAAAGACCCAGAAAGGAGAAACTAATGCACCACATGTAAGGAAATGAGATGACTCAATTTCAACATAATTATTAAAATCTAATGAGATTAAAGCATTTAAAGCTTGAGTGATTTTAAGATTGCCTAAAAGTTTCCACTGAGAATAGTACTACTAACTTTGGCTCAGTAGAAGCTATACTGGGTGTCAAGAGCTTCGGATACGATGCAGGCAGGAAAAAAAAAAATCAATCCCTGATCTGGAGCGAACAAGGCTTTGTTACTTACACAATGAGGGGGCCTGTGTATCTAAAAACCTTAGCAGAACATTCTGGAAAACAGGCAAACTAGATCCAGCAAGAGAAGCTGAAGAAATAGATTCCTTCTCATCTAGAACTTCTGATTCACCACATCTCTGCAGATTAAAATTAAAAAGTACAGTTAATTGTAGATGTTGAGTAAAACCACAGCACATCATGAATTTGCTGTTTTTTATTAGCATTTGAGTTTTCAGATAAAGCATGTAAAATTAATTGGAATTTCTACATTTAAAACCCACACAAGTCAATAATTAATTGCTCTAACTTGGAGAAAACTAGCTCAGAACAACCTAACGGATTTCAAACAATACATCTGAAGCACATGTGTCATGTGAACTGTAAACTGAATAGGACTATAGGTGTTCACTGAACAACTAACACAGGACAACAGCCTATTCCTTGTCCTCATGCAAAACTGCACATGTAATTGTATTCTCTCTGAACTACTCATCCCATATTACTAAGTATGATTCATTGCTGTCTGTGAATTTTTTGGCAGAAGGGTGTATTTATAGCGTGTTGGGAAGCATCAAATGAGAAAGCTAGCGTAATTCTAATAAGATTCTTTTGTTTGTGGATCACACTTCCCCAACAAGGTCTCCCAGGACCTCTCAGAACCTTCATGGTGCACAAAATACATCTATATACGCTATCCAACTTCCTTATTTGTTAAATACTGAATTTTCTACAAGACTGGAGAAGAGTTTCAAAGTAATCAGAATCTTGTTTCTATTCTGTTTTGATATTCCTTTGATCTTCCCTGCTTTCATTATTTATTCTTTAACATTAATATTTTAAATGCTCTTTGTATTAATAAGATATTATTTCTCTAGTATGTACCTCCTACTTGCAAAGTTCAAGTTTCAAAGATGATAGAATTTAATAGAAACTAAACAGTTCTGAGAAAAATACAGCCTTAGATATAGACACATTTAAGCCAACTGAAATTGCTAAATAACCTGCACATGAACTTCTTTTGCAATTAGAGTGTGTGTACAAATGCCTATGCATTCGGGGGTGCAGGGAGGGGGAAAATCATGTAAAAACAACCTAGAAAAAGCAAGTAAGTATTTGAGAAATTCAACTTTAATTATTAAAGTTTATTCATTGCAATTTACCACAGAATTGTCCACCTATTTATAATATTATAATACTATTTATAATGTGTAGAAAAATGCATGAAAAGCTCTTTCTAATTTGCACATGGTGCAATGGGCCATTTATTTATACCTTAGTTAGTACCTTCAAGCCTCAATTACAACAATGTGATTGTTTGTGCTTAGTAAACACAGCTTTCCCAATAGGCAGAGAGAAATACCTATGAAGATATTCTATTTTATTTTTAACAGCTTCATTTTTAAAAAAAATGGTGTATTATCAGCAATGAGTCAGCTAAGTTGTCCATCTACCACACAGTAAATATCACCTAGGCATCTCTGGTGCCCTGACCAGGATGAGCAAGGTCGCTGTTCTCAAGTCTGCACTCTAAAAGAAGAGGCAGGTATTAAACAATAAGCAAATCAACTAGACTAATCTGCTTGTAACGACAAAAGCAAAGCAGAGCCAGGTGAGAAAGAACACCTGGGAGGGGGCACTGTGAATCTTAGGCTACAGAGGCCTTCATGGGCAGGCTAAAGGGGTGTCGGAAAAAGGGCACAGGAAGATACTCCGCCTGAGATCGCTGTGACAAGAGAAGGCACAAGACAAGGTAGAAAAGGTAGGCAGGGTCAGATTACAGGAGGCTCTCCTGGCCACAATAAAACACTCTTCAGGGTTTCAGGAAAAGGACTCTGTGTTCTATTTACATTTCCAAAGGATCACTCCGGCAGCTGTGTAGAGAGAAGGAAGTGAAAAGAGATGTAGCAGGCAAGGCCATTGGGCAGAGGAGAGGTGCAGAGAGCCTCAAGGTCATAAAAGGTCCCTATGGCTGTCCCTGCTACAGCTTAGAGGCAGAAAGAAACAATCAACTTGAAAATTTTTCCTGTAACAAAAGCTAATGCTGGTGAAGCTGGCTTTGGGTTTGGTTTTTTTCTTTAGAATGTATGCCTAAGGTCTTAATGGCTATATGTAGGACTAGAATATAATCTTTAAAACTAACACAAATTGGTAACTACAATCTCATAATCATAACTGCCTCACGAAAGTATTTTCAAATCTACTACAATATAATGTGGCTTCAAGCGTCATAAAACTTTGTACTTTGTGTATATGTCTGTGTGATGTGTATACCTCAACCTCACAAAAAAAGATTTCTCCGTAATGTATCAGATGCTGAAGTTTTAAAAGCTACATTGCTTAATTATCTCAGAATGCAAATCATTGGCTACATCAGCCTAGAGGGATCACACTTCTGAAGTCCTCCTTCCATGAATTTGAGCATCTTCCCTTTCCTCTTCAATAGGAAAACAGCATAATAAAGATAAACACATGTGCTTTCTCACAGTAGTATGATTAAACTACGGCAATCATCAAGGAGTTAGAAAAGCAGACCTACCTCTGCCTCGATTTCTGCTTGCCTCTTCTCCAAGAGTTTGGCCACAGCCATGGCCCTGTGCTTGCCTGACCGCTTGCAGCTCACAGCCCACTCACACAGCAGCGTCACCACGGCTTCATCACTGGGGGCAACCTAATGACCAAGAAAAACAGACAGCAGCTATATCCAGTGAAACATTCCTCTGCCAAAGTCAAGGAGTACGCAACAGAGTACCTGAAGCTTTCAAGATTTTTTCCCCATAATCTGCTAGAAGTCTTAGAAAGGGTTTCCAAATCTTTTTTAAATTAAGTGTGAAGAGCAAAATGTTAGTCATAAGGAAGGAAATCAATTATTCAGAAGTCATTCACACAATTCCAAGAGAATTTGTTTCTTTGAAAATGCCTTAACTTACACAGGGTTAAAACCTAGCTTCCTCAATTCTCACAAACTCAATTTCAAGTCCAAAAGAAATGGAAAATGACTACTGACCACCCAAAAAAGGTGTCACAAAGTTGCAAAGTCCAAGCACTTTTCTCTACCATCAGCACCCAAGACCTTGATCCCCGCCTCCAATAATGTGACACAGTCAGGCCAAGTTCTGAAATGAGCCCATTCAATGAGAAATTTGAGAAAACCAACGAAAAGAGGGATTGGGAAGCTGCTGAAAGACCATTCTGATCAGAACCAGCAAACATGAAAGTGACAGCCATGAACCAAAATGAACTAGCAACTAAAAGCTGACAGGAGGCTGGGTCTGTGCAGGGCTCAGCCCAGTTCCCAAATTACCAGCCTAGGAATGGGTTACAATGACTGAGAACAAGGGAACAGGACTGAACTGTGCTGGGGCAGAGGTAAAAAGGAACAGCAGAGAGAATATGCAACTTGTCCTTTCCCGTAAAAGTACCCCTGCCAAGCAATGGAACATCAACTGCAAAGACTCACGATTTTCCCGTGTGTATAAACATTATGCTAGAAAGAGTGGATTATCATAGTATCAGTACTTATATGCTATGTGAGAAGTTCTTAGCATCTTAGATTCTATAAGCTCAAGTAAGATTATGATAATTCCCTTGTTGGAAAAACATATACACACACATTTGCACATTTCAGGTTTGCATACTCTTTAAGAAATCATCCAAGAAATCCAGAATAAAAACCCACAATTAGCTTCAGATAGTAGTCAGAAATTCATATCACGAAAATCAGTTTATTCCAAGATTATTCCATTCCTAGCCTAAATTTTGCAATCTCAATGCAAAAAAAAAAGGAGGGCTGAGGCATAGCTCAGTGTTCACAACACTTCCTAGGAGCTCACTCAAGGCCCTAGGTTCTTACCCCCAGCAATTCATAATAACTGGGATGGTGGCACATGCCTGTGATCCCAGCACTCAAGAGGCAGAGACAAGAGGTCTGCCATGAGTTCAAGGTCAGCATGGGCTACACAGTGAGTTCTGAACCAGTCGACAGAATGAGATCTTGTCTCAAAAAAATGCATACAAATGTACTGTGTACACACAAACATAAAGTTATCTGGGCAGGTATCTCAGAGAACTCAAGGTCTCTTAAAACAAGAAAATTAATTCAATTAAAATACATAAATTTTAAGAATAAGTCATAAAAAAATAAAACTAGGAAGACTTTCTGCCTGGATTCAATCTAGCCCACAGAAAAATAAAAAAAATACATAGAGGTCAATGAGTGAATTGCTACATATTGAGATTTAGAATATGAGCCATAATATAAAGTTACCCTAAAAGGACTGTATCAGTTTTTCTTAACCTAACCAACAGCAGGCACCTTACTGACATTTTTAAAGATACGTATTTTTCTCCTTCATCTTCAAAATCAGAAAAATACATGCAAAAAAAGAGCGAACAAGTACCCATTACAAGTACTTCCCTGTTGGTGCCTATTGGTCTGACAGCTTAATTTTTTAAAACTTCTTTTCTCACTAATGATATGATATTAATGAACTGGTAAGACATAATACTTAACAAAGTCAGTAATAATAATAATAGTCACAAATAATTTCTACAGATTACATTAACTACAACAAAAGAGACAACTCACATGATCGCATCTCTTTTGTGAACCCAACGATAGGCAGTGCATCCATATCGTCTGGGGAAATATAAATGCAAATAATCTCACACACGCAACACTGAAGATCAACAAAACTAAGCAATACACACAGGCAACGGAGAAAGGAAACCAAGAAGGCAAGAGCATGACAAATCTGACTTGGGTGCCCAGAATGTGCATAACAGCTAGATGCTATGAAAGTAGGTTTCCTTCCTCAGTAAAGTACACTCCTCAGGAGAGCAGAGCCAAAATCTAGCACACACGCCAACACTGTGGAGAGGTGGGTCCACTCAGTTCCACAGGGACGGGCAAGTGTGGAAAGGTTTTGTAGGGACGCGGCCATGAAATGTGTCCTATTAAGAGGTGTTCTATCCAGGTGGAGGGACTGTAGGACAGTTTGAATTTTGTGCTTTGATAACATAAAAAAAGACTAGTTTATGAAAAGAAAAATGTGATGGGCCTTGGAAGAAAAAGATCTCTGATGATCAGAAATAAAAGTAAAGAACAGAACAGGCCTATTTAAATACAACGGAAATCGACAGTCACTCTTTCCCGGAGTTTCACACTACTGTTGTCTTCGCTGCACTCAACTCTTGGGGATCCATGCTAACCAAGGCAGCTCTGGCTCAAATGAAAAATGTCACCCTGCTTCATTTGTGCTGCAGTGCATGTTGCCACCTGAAATAACTTTCACTCACTTCTAATTTTACTGTCTGTGTTCCCTAACTAGGTAAAAGTAGAAATCAGTTTCCTCACCGGTGTTGTTTGGTACCTAAAAGAACATCCACCCCCACACACAATGTAATCACATACAGACGTCATCCTTGATTCATCGAGTAGGAATGGGAGTCCTTCAAGTATTTCATAATCAACTGTTGGATTAAATCATACGTTTTTCCATATTTAGTAAATGTTTTGTATTCTTTACTTCTTTTGGTTTTGTATAACACAGTGTATTGTTTTTACTCCTTCATTAAAGAATATATACTGAACCCACTCCATGACACGTTAGATGCTGAAATTAAAGCCAAGAAAAGGACAAATGTCTCCTAATTTGCTCATGGTATGTATAGTATGATTGTTATATGGCATGTCCTGTTCTAATGCTTTAACAACAATCCTGTAATTTCACAGTTGAACAAACTAAGGCCTAACAGCTCCTTAAATATCTGAAAGGTACTAAGACTCAGAACTCAAGGTAAAACCCAAGCTATCTGATTACAGAAGAAGCTCTTATATTAAAATGGCCCCTTGGGACAGGAGGGTATGACAGGGCTTCAAGGTAAAAGCTGAAACGGCTTAACACCAAGAAGGCATTTGTGTAGTGTGTAATAGCAATTTTAAGATGAAGTAAGTGCCAGACTAGTGGCACAGGCCTTCAATCCCTACACTCTGGGAGTCAGGTGGAGGAGAATCACAAGTACAAGTCCAGCCTGGACAACTCGGCACTTCAGCAAGACTCCTTCTCAAAAATAAGAAAATAAAATAAAGGCTGGAGACACAAGCACAGAGTAAAGGCCCTGGGCTAATGTCGAGCACCTGAGAATGTGTGTGGTGTGTGGTGTCTGTGTGTGTGTGTGTGTGTGTGCGTGTGTGTGTGTGTGTGTGTGTGTGCAGGAGGTGGGTGGGGTGGGGGTGGATGATGAGAAGAAAAAAAAAAGATGAAGCAACTTATAGTAGAAGGCAAGTAAGATGAAAACCTAAATGAAAGTTTAAAACTCATCAAAGGTCCTTCAAATAACACCACTGCTTATGAATTTAGAATACACCCCAGGGGTAAAATGTTGAAATTGTTAATTTTTTAGTAAATAATCATCACTATTATTCCTAGTTATACTATTAAAAACATATTGCAAATGTGAGCTGAGTACGGTGGCACACACCTACAACCTGAGCACTCCAGGAAACTTAGGCAGAAAATTCACAAATTCAAGTCCAGCCTGGGCAACTGGGTGACTAAATGAGACTTGTCTCAAAATTAAAAAATGAAAAGGCATAAGGATGGACGTTAGTGCAAGGACCCTAGATTAAACCCCCAACACAAGAAAAAATAAATAAATAAATATTTTAATAAAGGGGAGGGATTTGCAAAGGTGAAGGAAAGCTATCATGTCATGAGGGGGATCTGCCACACCATTCAAATCTGATTAAGATAAAACTGGCCTTTACCTACCATTCAATAACCTAAGAATCTAGAAGTTAAACACAGGTTGCCTACTTTTAGAAATAAGAAAGGAAAATTACCTGGCAACTATATCAAGGAGGCAAGTCTCCTTTAAATATTAGAAACTATTTTGGGAGATTGGTTGCTATTTTAAAATAAGAAATTGCTTAATATAGTATCCTTATTCTTGTGTGTAGTATTAGGAATTAAACCCAGGGCTTTCACACTAAGCTATATCCCCAGCCCAGTTTTTCATTTTAATTTTGAGACAGGGTTTTTTGCTAAGTCCATAATTTGCCCAGACAGGGTTCAAACCTGTGAAACTTCTGCCTCAGCCTCCGAGAGTGCTGGGATTATAGGCCTATGCCACCAAACTCAGCTTAATATACTTTCTAGATTATAAAATAATGAAACGGGGGGAATCAATGACTCATTATTGTCAGCAACAGCTCAGAAACAGATACTGAGATCAGAAACTAAAAAGAGTCTTCAACAGGTCTTTAACTTGCATATGTTTATAAATGAACATTTGTAAGTGAAATCAACCACTGCTGAGCAACATCAAATAAAATGGTCACAACTGACAAAATTATTTGATATTAGTGCATCAAGAACCATATGAAATAATAAGCAGAGCACTGATAAAAGGGAATCATGTTTTGCAACCAGGAGCTTATCACAGAGGACTTCAGCACATAAGCCTGTATCACACACGATCACCACCAGCATTT
This sequence comes from Ctenodactylus gundi, assembly GCA_004027205.1. NCBI lineage: Eukaryota > Metazoa > Chordata > Mammalia > Rodentia > Ctenodactylidae > Ctenodactylus > Ctenodactylus gundi. Next base: position 118,073 of record PVKB01004808.1, read on the forward strand.
CTACCAGTCACGATACCACCATACAAGGCAATAAGCCACAAACTTACAAAATTTAATATACATGCTATTCACTTTTGATAATCCTTATACATATGAATATTTCCACAGTTGCATCTCCTGAAGGTTCTTGAGATGGCTGAGGTTTTTTGGGAAAGAATAAAGTAAATTTTCCTCGTCTCACGACCTTAAAACCAATGATGAGTCTTTGGATATTGTCACATCTAAGCAACAAAACACAAGTCACATAAGCAAGAATGGCTTCTTTTTGGCGGCAGTTAAAGAGAGCACAACTTGGAGTGCTAAGAAAAAATGATACTAAAAAATTAAAACAAACTTCTGAATTATTTAAGTCAACTAATTGTCATTAATTTGTACTGTGACAAAAACTGAGTTTCATCCCTCAGCTTAATAATCAATATGTAAATAATATTAATATAAATGAAGAAGTTATAAGAGTTTTGAAAAATGTACAACTGTATTATCACGGAAGTCATCATGAGATAAATTATGATCACAAAGTAAATCTTAAAGTCCCTGAAAAGTACACACCTCTCATACTTAACATAATTAAAATGTCACAATTTCCAAAAATCATTACTACAAAAAAAAACCTTATTGCTTATCTTTTATATGAGAAAAGAATAATATACAGAAAAAAAGGAAATAGAAATTTCTAAAAGAAATTTGCTCTCTCTACTGGCTTGCAAAACAATGTTGCCAGCTATGACCATAGCCACTGAGGCACACCATAAGAAGTGGGCTTTATGAGAAGGCTACTACTGCACAGGCAAGGAAACTGATACCAGGAGCGCTTGTAACTGCACTAGTCATAGGTCACTTAGCAGCCGGGCCAAGGCTTAACTCCAGGTCTCGGCTGCCTTAAATCCCACGGTATAGGCAAAGGTGAGGTTGCCCAACCTCAGGATTTAAATTTTCTGATTTAACTAATGTTTTACTATGTTAAAACAGTCAAAGAAACTTCCAAAACTTAAGAGATTATTCCCACAAATACATGTGGAAATTATTAACGGCAACATAAAAGGTTGCTCTCTTCTTCTGCCAAAATTGTATCTGAAGATTATTTGTTCTGCTCTAATGTAATCTAAATTTTTTTTCAGGTATAAAGCCTGTAAGATACTAGTGAAGAGACTTGTAGGCAATGTAGAATCCCAACCTCTGCTCTCCTACTAATGAGTTACAATGAGCGTGGATAACTGCTCCTCTTCTCTAAGCATGGATTTCCTCCTTTAGAAAGGAAGGAATTTTTTTAAAAAGAGAGCTATCTCTCAGACCAGAGTAAAATTAAACAAGCTGCTATCACTTACTGAGAACAGGACCTAGCACATAAGAAGCACTCAAAAATAACAACTACAGCGGGGGGGTGGATGGAAGAAGGTGGAAAACGACTGAGCCAAAATAAATCTTTTCTGTTTATAATTTGATTATCTCAAGTATTTATTACAGTAACAGAAAGCTATTCTCAAAATATATGCTCAAAACAAATTAAGAGGTTCATTCCCCATCTTAACAGAGTAACTCTACACATTACTAGTTCTCTCTTTTTTTTTTTTTTTTTTTTGTTTTTGTTTTACAAAATACTAGGATTGAACACAGTGATCTACAACCTCAGGCCTTTTTTTTATTTTTTCTTTTGAAACAGGATCTCACTAAGTCACTAAGTTACCCAGACTGGGCTCAAACTTGCAATCCTCCTGCCTCAACCTCCTTGAGTAATAGGATTACAGGCCCAGGCCACCAGGCCCAGGTTAACACTACTAATCCTTCCAGTAATAGAAAAGTTTCAATGTCTGTATATATGATTTACTTCTGTAACTATGTTAGTGTAATTGCTAACAGACTTTGTATCAGCTACGTTCCGATTGCTGGGACAAGATACCTGGGGGTTTACCTGAAGAGCTTCAATTTGGCTCACAGATTCAGCAGGTTCAGACTATGGCCCAACAGCTCCAAGGTAGCAACGGCATGGTGGAAGGATCTGGAAGAGGGAAACTACCCCCAGGACGGCAGCCAGAAAGAAAAAGGCAGAGCCAGAGACAAGCACGCCAAGCGGCCCTCACCTCCTAGCAACACATTCAGCTGCTGAACTCCTCGGGAGACGGAGGCACTGACGAATGCAGTGCCCCTCAGTCCAGTAACTTTCTAAACATGTGCATCTTTACAGCTAAGCCATAACAGTCCATTCAAGCCACCAAACACCTCTCACGTTCATCTCACTATACAAACTGCATTTACTCCACTTCAAAGAGTTGGCAAAATCCTAACAGTTCCAATGGGTGAAACACTGAATGGTCTCTCTGATATGAGAGATCCAGACCACAACTCCTATGGAACTGAAGACGAAAGACAAAGTGAAACAGAGGGGTAAGGTTGGGGAGGATGAGGGAGGGGTGGGGAGGGGGAGAAACAAAAGGAGAGTGGGAAAGCCCTTGTCACCTTGACAAGATATGTAGGTGCACAAAATGCTCAACTTCATTGTAAACCTTGAATTTTGCACGTATACATATCAATAAAATGTGGGGAAAATGTCCAAGTTCAAAAGTCTCTACTGAGACTCAAGGCAAACCTTTAGCTGTATAAAAATCAAAGAAAGGTTAAGCACTTCCAAACATACAATGGCAGTGTAAGCATCCTCATTCCTAAAGGAGAACAGGAGGATAAGGAGGAATGGGACCAAACCAAGACTGAAACCCAGCAGGGAAAACATTAAACACTGCAGTTCTGTGTTTTCACACCCAGAACAGGTTACAGGTTGTAAGGAAATGTGATCCTCAGGAGCTTAGGCAACCCTGCCCTTATGGCATTTTCAGCTACAGCCCACATGGCCTCTTTCTTGGGGTGGCTTTGCTCGTGCCTGTAGTTTGCCTCAGCAGACATTCCAAGTTCCTCACCAACTTCCTGGGGTCTTCACTAGACTTCAGCTTGACTCTCTCAGCCTTATACACTGCCCTCTCAGGGGTACATTGCCTGATTGCCTGATCTTCTAAAATCTGGCTGTTGGCTTCCATTACCCCTCAACTCTTACTTTCTACATGCCTTAAAAAACAGTTCCACATGGACATTGCTATGGTCAACATTGCCACCAGCTCCAATAGAAGCCATACCCTCTTGGAACATGGCTGCTGTGGCTTCTGAATACCAGGATAGCTAAACTGTTGGGAAACACTTCATTAGGCAATCAAGAATACACTAGGCTCCCTGGCATTCTTTCCAAGTTTGTTTATGTTTTTGACCTTTCTACCTAGAAGCATGCCAACCGGCCCATTCTACGATGCTTTCCAGTCATTTTTCCTACTATACTGATACAAAGTATTTGGCTTCTTTTTAACACTACCTTTTCAGCAACAGTACTTTTGGGGGCCATAATTCTGGTCATCTGAGCTCTGCCCATCATTGCCAAATCAAGCACTATTCACAACATTCCAAACTGCTCTAGCACGCATATCCAAACTTCTTCAAACTTCTCCCATAAACCAGTATCAGAGGCTTCTGAATGAATCATGTGGTCAGGTACAGCGCAGCAACAATCCCATTTTTCTGATACCAATTTCCTAAAACAGTTTTAAATAGATATCCCATTTGACCCAACTATCTCTCTTCTGGGTATCTTTCCAAAAAAATTAAAAGTCATCATACAAGAGTGATACATGCATACATCCATGTTTACAGCCTTGCAATTTATGGCTATAAACATATGGCCAAATCTTGGAAGAAGCCAATATGCCCAACAACAGAAGAATGGACAAAAAAGCTATGGTATATATACACAATGGGGTATTACTCTGCCATAAAATAGACAAACTTGAGTCATTGTTAGAAAACAGATATACCTTGAGACCACTATGCTTAGCAAAATGAATCAGGCACAGAAGGTTAAATTTATCACAGTTACTCTAATATGAGAAAATGAGACCAAAGAGGGATGAAAGAAAGTAAAAAGATAAGACTGTGGAGAGGGAAAGGGTCTGTGGGTCGGGGATAGGTGGAAAGGGCAAATGGCTTTGATGTGTAGTTTTTTAAAAATTAAATAGTTTCTCATCACTGATACAAAATACCTGACACCTGAAACTTTAAGAAAGACAGGTTTAGTTTTCCTCACAGTTTCAGTAGGTTCAGTCTGTGGTTAGTTGGCTCGAAAGAAGAACTGTTAGAGTAGAAGGGCCTTGTAGGGGAAACTGCTCACATCACACCAAGCAAGAAACAGAAAGAGGAGGTAGGTGCTAAGACGAAAATATACCCTCCCAGGCCATCTCCCCCATCTAGGAGGCAGGGCAGGGCACCGAGTAAATCCACTGATGAGAATAGCATCCCCTAATCCAATCACTTACCAAAATATATGAGACTTTGGGGAACATATTAGATCTAAACTATAACAGATCAAATATTTTAAGAAAGAAGAAAATGGTAGTTATAAAAGATTTGCAATGTTTCCTTCAAGTGTTCAGAAGGAAATGTGTCAACTTCTGAAGCACAATAGGCTTCTGATCAGCATTAATAATGTAACTGAGTTTGCAGTGATCTAAAAGAAAGTCATCCACATGTATTTTCCTGGCTCGCTTGATTTTTGCCTCACAAAACTCTCTTCAATCTGTTTATTTCCTTACATGAAGCTAAAGAAAAAAAAAATGAACCATGTACCTAAGCATATGCTCTCCTTCACAACACATGACCATAGCCACCACTCCTTGATGGGCAAGATCTCCTACAACTGCTTTCCTACTTAGGGCAGAGACTGAGCATCAAAAATATGAAAAGCCTGGCAAACCCTGAGTAAGCCTTATAGGTTAGTGAACTCTGCAGTGCACGTCCTGTTTGTTAAAGCAATCACATTCTATGTATTTCTCCAGAATTTGTAACTATCTCTCTGAATCAGTTAGTCATCATTGCTGAATGACTATTAAATAACCATGAACACATTAGGCACTATAAATATTTGAAGACTTACTGATCCAGCCTCATGACATTTTTGTAACACAAGGAAATAGAATGCCCATTCTACGAATGAGGAAACAGACTCAACAAGTATATATAAGTGACTTGTACACAGTGCCCCAAAAGAAATGCATCAATGTCAGTTTTACAGGTAAGAGCTTTCATGTCAAGCACAGCCCTAACTCCCACACGCATTTATTCTCTTGTACATTTCAGCCTGTACAGCCAAAGGCTTACTTATAGGTGGCACCTTTGTTAACACTGACACTAGCATCATGGCAGTACTCACCTCATCCTTCCAAGTCAAATATTAAAGAAGTGCTTTCCCTTCTACTTTACTGCCCAACAGTTTTTTCTAACGAGCTAACAAACTTGTGAATAAACAGTCACTGAGTACATGCCATACTCCACACATGATGCTGGGGGCTGATGATGTGCGTAAGCGAAAAGAACAGACCCTAAGGTCATGAAGCTGCAGGTTCCAGGAAGACAAGTATAGGACAAGCCTAGCCATGACAGAAATCAGGCTTTTCTTTCAGATGCTCGTGGTTACGGTGTTCTTAATCCAGCGACAGTGACACCTTTTAGCCCAAAGACTCTGTGCCCAAGGCAACTAAGGCACATTATCTGTATTTAGAAACTCTGTCAAAAAACAAAAAAAAAATCAGTATGAACTCACACAAAACAAATACAGGGGTCTGGGAACATAGCTCTAGAGTGCTTGTTCAGAAAGCGAGAAGCACTGGGTTCAATCTACCAGCACCACATACCAGGTAGGCATCACGGCACACACCTGTAATTCCAGTACTCAGGAGCCTGAAGCAGGAGGAATTCAAAGCCAGTCTGAGCTACACAGTGAGTTCAGGACAGCTTAAACAGAGCAAGGCGCTGTCACCAAAAAAAAAAAAAAAAAAAAAAAAAAAAAAAAAAAAAAAAAAAAAAAAAAAAAAAAAAAAAAAAAAAAAAAAAAAAAAAAAAAAAAAAAAAAAAAAAAAAAAAAAAAAAAAAAAAAAAAAAAAAAAAAAAAAAAAAAAAAAAAAAAAAAAAAAAAAAAAAAAAAAAAAAAAAAAAAAAAAAA
>PVKB01004809.1:0-123860 GCA_004027205.1 Ctenodactylus gundi
TAAAGAACAAAACCAGTTCAAATTGCTTTCATATGCTCAACACAAAATCTAGCATATTTACAGAAAGCTTTTAGCAAACTTTGTAAGGTTTTCACTATTTTGTCATTTTTTTATGTTTATCCATGGCATATGTGAACATAGTTAAATTCAAATAGTGTAAATAATTAAAATCTTAGAATAGAAATAATTTCTTATTCTTATTCTAGGATAACTCGTTTTTCCTTTCTTTGTTTTAGCTGGCATTTTTAATAATTATAAATAAAATCTAATAAAATACGTTGGTATATTCCTTGTAATTTATTGATGCAAATCCCTGTTCTCTATAATCTTGTCTTCCTTATATAATTATTTTTAGTTGAATAACTAAGTGCTATTTGCATTACTATAATTATGCAAACATTACATGCTTTGAGCCAAGTAATGTTCTACTATTGTATTTCCTCCCTAGTATAACTTTTTGCTATTCTTAGAAAAAATAATTTACTATTTCAAATTCTGGCACATGTTTTTTCCTCTAAGTTATACAAAAAAAAAAAAAAAAAAACTTGTGCTTTTAAATTAATGAGCTGCCTCTCACTGTTCGTGTGGTGTCATTTGTGAATTTTGGTAGGTAACATAGGTTGTGGTGTGTAAGTAACCACTTCTGAATAGTAAAGGTATAGGTGAGGAACTTCCATGATGAGCACCTATGGAAAATAAAGACAACTTACCTGCCTAATCATCTGTCTATGCCCCTCTCCCCTCGTGCCTTACATCAGAACCACAAGAGGGTGAGCGGAGCTATTGTCACAGGCTAGGAAACAACTGAGGCTCAAGAATATGAAACATCAATTCAAAGATGCCTAGCAAAGCTGGAGCCCAAGTTTTAATTCACTCGTGAGTTCTATCCAGCTAACTCATCAATATACTACTGGTACCACATTTAAGCCTCTGAAAATTAAAGTATAAAAAACTAATTTTTATTAATTTTAATTACTAGTGAGTGATCCTACGTCATTTTTCTCTATTTTGGTAAGCTCTATAGGAATACTCTACTAGAGAGAGTTAATGTGAAATTATCAAAGATTGATACAGAAAGATACATATTATCGTGTTTAATCTCCAGAGTGTCATAGGCTGGCTGTTAGCTTTCTACCGTCTCCTATATACTTGAAGGCTCCCTTGTGGCCATGAAATTGAAGGCATGATCATGCTGTTACCCCAGAGTACCTCTTATCTTATAAATTGTCATAAAACCAATGCATTCATAGGCTAGCTATCCTGAGTTCACAAGTACTGGAGATATTAAAAGAAAAATTATTTGTATGTTAGATAAGAGAATAGTTATTTTACCAAGTTTTTTAACCTCCTATGTACAAATGACTATAGAGAAGAGCTATCAAAATATTGAGAGTTTTCACACACTATTTTAAGCTTCCTTCTGCCACTCTGAACATCTAGGATGGAATGCCCTCTTTTGAGGACTCACTACTGTACAAAAATCTTAGTAAGTGTTGTGACTACTTCTTCCCAGAAAAATAATTCATAGCTTCATTGACTAGGCAATTCTTCTCATGTTTGCACAGATATAAAAGCGGACTTAAAGAGCTGCTAAACCAAGTTGATCACATACAGCGGTGCAGGCCTGTAATCCCTGCACCCTGAAGCGCTGAGGCAGGAGGATCACAAATTTGAGGCTACCCTGTGCAATTTAGCAACTTAGCAAAACCCTCTCTCAAAATAAAACACAAAAGGACTGAATGTGGAGATTAGTGTCATAGGCTGGCTGTTGGCTTTCTACCATTTACCTAGGTTCATTCTGTAGAAGAAAAAAATACTAAGTTTCAAATATGAAATGTTTTATTCTAGCTCTAATAAGTTTTACTCTTTACTATACTCACTTTACTTTTTTGGTAAGTGAATGGATGTAGGCGTATTGCAATGAAAGTTTGATTACATTAAACAAGCAACACTTAATTCAAAGTTTGCTGTTTCCTGATTAAAATACTCATTTTTCTCTTTTTAAAATTTTTATTTCACATTCCTTTCCCTACCCGTCCCCTTCAACCTTCTCAACATCTCCTTTCCCTTTCCACAAAGTTTACCTTCTTACTTTCTTCAGTCTTTCTTTTTATTCTTTGGTTTTTCATATTAGAGAAACTATATGATATGTAACCATGAGTGTCTGATTCACTTCACTAAGCATGATGGTCTAAAGATGCAATCTTTTTCTACAAATGCCATAAATTTGTCTTGCTTTATGGCAGAGTAGTACTCCATTGTGTATAACATGCCACATCTCTACCCATTCATTTGTTGTTGGACATATTGGTTACTTCCAAGATCAGGCTATTTTAATTTGTACTGCTATGATCAGGGGTATGCATGTATCACTCTTGTCTGATGATTTTAACTGTTTCGGGAAGACAGCTGTTTGAAAAGGAAAGGAAGTGCACTAGTATCAGGCACCCAAACTATAGACCAGGAAGAATCCATCACCATATAAAAAATGTTCACTCTTAAATGCTGTAATATTTTGGACTTGATAGCAGAGGTCCAAAAGTAGTAGAAAGAACACCTGCTTATGATTCTTGGAGCTCCTTGCCACTATCCTACCGGATTATCTCCAATAATGATTTTTAAATATTTTCAGGAAACTTACATTGTCCTTGTACAATAGTAACTGTTTAAAAAGGGTGTTTTTGAGTTATAATGAGATACGACTTCCTGTAACATCAGTTTTTAATTAACTTTTCCTCAGGGGAAAAAAAAGAACACTGAATTCTACATTTCTACTGCTTTTCTTGTGATAACGCAGTGTTTGAGAACAATTCTCATGTATTCTCATGTATCCTTTTAAATTTTCCTTTTTTTATGTTTTTCCCATTACACCTTTTTTTCCCTCCTGGAATTCTATTCTTGTTTTGCATTTTTCCTTTTAAAGCACAGCACCCGGAGTGGAAGCTGCCTCCGCAGTACACGTAAAAGCGTAACAGCATTCTATGGAGCATAACAGTCAGCGTCCAGCTCTCATACTCTAATTATTGTCCCTTTATGAAGGAAACCAGTGGTACTTTTGGTTTGAAAACCTTCAACATGTGTCACCAATCTTCTTTTCACCATGTATAACTCTGCACCATCCTTACTTTCAACTCATTGTCCAACATAGATAATTCTGCTCTGACACTTAATTCTTACCTCAGGTTATCTTTACATATCTCCTTCCTGTCTACGCTCATAATATTTCCCTGGCAAGTCTGATCAACACTAGTAGAACCTTTTTCTTGAGTGTTTGCAACCGCGTAACAGATAAACTTTGGAATAGAACTCTGAGCTAATTAATTTACTGTAAATTTGTGACCACAAACCTCCACTTGATGTGCCATTCTTCTCTGTAATATCCCGGTGCTCCCCTAGCTGAGCATTGATGTCCCCTACTCCATGAACATTTAATGCCTGTGCTTTTTATACACCTTACACAGATTCTTCTACTCTTTCAAACTTAGCTACTAATGTCATCTTACTAGAAGAAATTGTTAGTGTCTCACTTTCTGATATTCTCAGCTATGAATCCACGATCATTTGTGAAGCTTGTCTCTATCTGAATTTTATCTAACACCATTAAGAATTCCTATTATTCAATTACCGCAACTTTCTCATGCCACATATGGCCATGCTATAGGATTTCTCATTAAATATCAACACCTCTCTTCATACTACATCTCTTTTCAACAGCCACCCAATATATTGTTGGTTCCTACAAAAAAAATCTCCTAACAATTACTTGATTAAATGTAGAATCTTCACTTTTTGTCTTCCCATTCTTTGTTTTATTTTCGCCCACCAGATGTATATAACTCATTTGCCAGTATGTATGTTAAGATCTCCCAGCGCTTCTAAATTGCCAAACCTAATAGCCTTTTGGTTCTTATTCTATTCCATTTGACAAGCTGAATTTTTTTTCTTTTTAAAATCTCCTTTCCCTTATTGACTCTTGTGCTTCCCAAAAGTACTGATTTTTCATCGTTCTCAATAGCCGGGGTTTGATCTTCTTCCTTATCCGATCTCTTCCAAGCCCCCAAACACTGAGTTCCTAGCATCTCAACCCTAACTTCTACTCTATATATTGGTGTCTGTCTTGGATTTTCTTTATTCACAAGGCTCAAGATGCCATCTCTGTGCCTGTCACTGTCATACTGAAGTCTCTAACTCAGGTTTTCCTGTAATATATTCATTTGGAGGTTTCACACCCCCACTGAAATATATTATAGACACCTTTAATATCATAAACTGGTAATATGAATGTCTTAAATCTTTTTCAACATGATACTTGTTAAATTCAGAAATTCGGGATAAAGTCTCGATTTTTTTCTCCTTTCCACTCTTACTTTCTATACTAATCTATCAATAGATCTTGCTTGTTCTACCACCAAAACACATTGTTATTGGCCTCTACTTTCTCTACCTCTGTTGTTACTTTAATTTATGACATCGTGGTGATGTATCTTCATTACAATAGCAGCATGGTTAAGCCTCTTCCAACCTTGACTCTATCATCATGTGTTTTTTGCTTCCTGTGTCTCTATTTTCCATCAGTACTGGTCTATTAACTACCTCTGGCCATAGCAGGCTTTTTCTGCCTTAAGAACTTTGCATTTTTTTTCTACCATACATCAAAAAAAAAATCCCCCGTGACTCTTTATTTGTCAACATAAGTTTTGTGCTTCATCAGCTTTTTACATTAAGATTTCCTAAGATATTTTGTCAAACAACTCCTCCTGCCCTGATGCATTATCATTTAGCTCCCAGGGAGCCTAACTTGTTCTTAATGAGTGTATATTTGTTACTAGTGGTCACAAGTTTCTTTTAATATTTTGGTAAGCCAATGAAATTCCTTCTCAAAATATTATACTACAAACATTGAAATAACTCTTCACTGGAATATATTTCTCAAAATTCAAACACACCACGGCAAAACGAAATCAGACATACTATTACACTATAAATCAAAGAATAATTTGAATTTAGCCATTATAAGAGGGTGGATAGGGTACCATATTGAAAGTGGCACTAATTGCATTATTATCACTTTCCCCATTGCTGGCACAAAAATCTATGATACCTGCAACTTCAAAGAGGTGAGATTCACTCGGCTCATGGTTTAGCAGTCCATGTACATAATAAGCCTACTCTAAGGCAGGACAGCATGGTAAAGACAGGCTATCCACTGTGTGGCAGCTAGAAAACAGAAAGTGAAGAGAGAAACCAGGGACAAAAATGTACCCTGCAGTTCATGACTCCAGTGATTCAAACCCTCTCTCAGGTTCCACCTAAGCTTGTGAAACTAGTAATAAATTAATTTATGATGACTATTATGCTCCTTTGATCCAATCACTCAGCAAACATAGCATGACTTATATCTAGGATGTCCCCAAAAAGACTTATTCATTTGAATGGAGATTAGATTTCAGTTATTAATTGGATCGAATGGATTAATTCATTAATGACTTCTGGCACTGTTAAGAGGTGTAATGGGAGCTAAAACAACCCACACCTCTTAAGTTGTAAGAGCTGAATACGTGTCCCAGTGATGAGAACGTTACCAAGACAGAAATGGATTTTTTACAATTGTTTCAATCATTTTTCATATTTCAGAATATTAAGAAACTAACATTGAAATAATTACTCTATCGATTCTACCTTTTGTTTCTCAAAATTCAAGCATTCCATGAAAACACTAGATAAGAACGAAACACAAAGCGAAAGAGGGGGACGGGTCGGGGGGCGGTAAAGGGAGGGAAGGGAGGGTGGGGGGGACAAAAGGGGAGCGGGAAAGCCCTTGTCACTTTGACAAGAAATGTGTGTGCACAAAATGCTCAACTCCATTGTAAACCTTAAATTCTGCACTTGTACATATCAATAAAATGGGGAAAAAACAATAAACAAGCAGACCTCAAAAAAAGAATTTCACACTATAATTAAATGTCAATTTTGGCCTTAGCAATGACACTTTTCTTTTTTGTTATCACATCAAAATCTCATATATATATATATATATATATATATATATATATATATATATATGCACACACACACACACACACACACACACACACACACACACACATATATATATATATATAAAGTGGGAATGTGTCAAACTGAATAGCTTTTGCAGAATGAAAGAAAATCAACACAGTGAAAATGCACCTTACAGCATGGGAGAAAAAATGAGAGGCTCATACATTTCAACAGCAAAATTAATAATGAGTAACCCAATTTTAAATTGGGCAAAAAAAAAAAAAACTCGTGTAGAAATTTTTCCAAAGAACACACAAAAATTGTCAAGAGACATGAAAGGTGCGCAGTGCACTAAATCCAAACAGTAAAGAAATCATATCTAAACTAACGTATCATCTCACCTGTGTTAGAATTGACATTATCTAAAAGATCTGTGGTTAAAAAAAAATAGTAAAAGAGATCTTTTGTATATCGGTGATGTGAACATAAAGTAGTACAGTCATATGGAAACAAGTTTGGAAGTTCCTGGGAAAATTAAAAACTAAACAACCAAATAACCTAGCAGACCCTGATCTGGGGTAACTCCCCATGGAATTGAATCCAGGACCATGTATCTGCGCTCCCAAATTCAATGCAGGATTACTCACATTAGGCAAGACATGGAACAATCTTAATTACTGTGGGAAAATGAGTAAATAAATAAGTAAATAAATATATTTGTTCTTTTAAAATATATTTATGAGAACATTCAGTACGGTGGAATGTTATTTGACCTTTAACAGCAAGATCCTGTCATTTACAAAACATAGATGAGCCTGGAGGACATTTGCTAAATGAAATAAGCCAGACACTCCCAGAATTCATTGAGTGGACTCATTTTTGGATGAAAGATTTTAAACATTTGACTACACAAAACCAGAAAGTTGAATGGTGATTACCAGGCATGGAACAGGAGGAAAATGGGAGATGCAGACCAAGGATACAGAATTGCAATAAAACAGAAAAAAAAATGAGTCTAGGAATCAAGCATATAGGATAGGAGCTATAGTCAATAATATTTTATTTCTCAATAGAAATGCGGATAAAGGAGAGGTTAGGTATTCTTAGCACAAACAGAGGTGACGACGGCAATGGACATGACAATTTGAATGCAAAAATCATCGCAGTCAGTATGTGATTAAAAGTCATTTACAATAACTTAAATAAAAACAAAATATGAGAAACTAATGCAAAGTGTAGAAACTCAGATAATCTGTACAATTGCTTGCTTTCCGAACATTGCCTCAAATACACCAGGTAGATCAATACATGTTCAAGCATATGTTTGGAAAATTCCACAATCTTCCTTCAGAATTCATTTAATTCTTTCTTTCTTAATAAACTTCACAGTTAGAAGTTCTCTTTTATACCAAACTCAACTTCCTTGTGCTGAAACAAATTGTAAATCCAATTTTACCTCTTTTTTCTCATCTTCGTAACAGAGCAAACATGCTGCAAAGTGAGTTTGGACAAATTAAAGTGTAGCTCAAATCCAATGCACTAGAACAATTCTAAATGACTAAATGTTCCTAGGCTTTGTATCTTGGTCTGTTCAGGCTGTTAATGCAGTGTCCCGTAAACTAGATGGTTTATCTACCACTCAGTTTTCACAGTTCTGGAATCTGGGAGGTCAAGATCAGGGTGCCAGCAGAGCCAGAAACTTCTTCGTGATTTAGAAATAGCCATGTTTTCACTATCTTCTGATAGCGAAAGGAGACTTAGTTAGCTAGGTCTCGCTGGCCCCTACTTACAGGAGAACGAATCCCCCTCACGAAGGGGTCCTTCAACTTACTTATGCCAGAGTCCTCACTCCAGGTGACATTTCTTTGGAGGTACAGTTTCAAACACATGGATTTTGGTGAGAAAACAAGCATTTAGACCATTGCACTCAGCAACTATTTTTGATTATCATTGCTATATACTATCTTAGACACTTAGCAAGTATTATCATTATTTACTATCTTATATGTTTAGACTAAACAATCCAGGTAACTTGGCTTCATTACCTGTATTTTACATCAATTTTGAATCATATCTGCATCATTGTCAGTTCATCAGAAATTTTTATTCTTATGAAGGCTAAACTAAAAATAAATTGATATTAGAACCTGTAAAGAATGAAAAATCAAATTCCAAACCTACCAATTATAAACCTCACAGAAGCTAATAAGCTTTCTAAGTCCTGGCATCATAAGGCTCAAGTAGTAACTTTCTTCCCTTTCCAGTCAAATGGCAATTATAACTCTATAAACCCAAAGCATTGACCCTGCACAGTTTTCTCTAACCCGTAACTACTTGAACAGCTCCAGTAGACTTGTGGAAACAAATATGCTTTGCCCTTTCCCTCATTTATTACATTTAAAGTCTAATACTTCTTTCAGAGCATCTAGATATCACAGTGATAGACATTATGGAAATACTCAGACATATTTGTCAGGTGTCGTGGAAATATTCAAGAAATTACCAATAACTTTAGAGCCAGTGGTAGAAGAAGAAAAATAAAGCACTGTGGTTTTTAATAATAATATTTTTAAAGGATCTAGTTACGTGTGTGAAGAATTAAATTGTGTCTACAAATGCACTCCACAATTTAAGGGTTTGTTAGACAAGGTATCATACAAAAGCACACAGACGTTAAGGTTTATGTACGGGAACTGGTCACTTACATCTGATACATTTCTGTGCAATGGATTGTGGATCATGGAACAAGTTTTGAAATATTATTTGATTAAGATAGTGCAGCAGGAAATAAGACAATATTATTTTAATAATAATTTAATGAAACCTGGAGAGTTAGCTGCTCTACTGCTAGTGATGGGTAACTGAAACAAGAAATATTCGAAAATTTAATTTTTGTATTATGTTGCTTTTTGTTTCCCTCACTGGAAAGTCTATGGCAAGAAAAAAAAAAAAACAGACATGGTACAGTTTTTCTCACAGAGCTGTGCAGAAACCTAAATACAAAAATCAGGCATCTATCTGTTAATAAGACGTCTCTGAGATGTTGACACGTGGCTGTTAAAAACAAATATGCATAAGTGTATGTGTGGTGTGTTCATGTATGTTTGTATATATATGCACATATCAATGTTAGATGCATTTGAAATTGAATTTACAATGCAAATTTTTTCTGAATTTATGTTAACAAAACACCTTTTTAGGTATTACTTATATTTAGCTTTTCATTTTTTTCTCTGTATTGCCTATGCTTAATGGGGTGTTTGAAAAATTCAAATAAATAAATTTAACTGGAATGATTCAGGCTTATGTTTCTGTCATAAAGTATTAGTAGAACATATCGCATATTTTGTCAGCCCCTTATTGGGTTTAAATAAAGTGTATTGTTTAGATAGCATTTATCAATTGACAGATGTCTAAGAGCAACTCACACTTGTGTTATTCACTCGTTAACAAAATAGAACTTTGTAGGTTACCACCACGTCATTGAAAGGCTCCCTTGGTTTACTGAACAACTACTGTGTGTCAGTCATCTGGCTGACCACATCATTGTCACATGCATTCTTTCTACTTACGCCTTCCAATAATCCTTCAAATAACATAGCAATTTTTTTAAAAAGGAAATTAAGTTTCTATGGGTTTGGGCAATTTGGCAAAGTCGATGTAACAGTATATTGCAGAGGCAAAATGCAGACTCAGCTTAGCTGGATAATACTTTAAGCTCAACCATCATGCATTACACTCCACATTTAAAGACGAGCCAAAGAATCCTTTCTTTTGAAGACAGAAATCTACATACTACTCATGTTTACATCTTCAGAGAGACTGGTCTATAAGACATGGTTATAAGCAAATGTAAAGCTCTCTAAAGGGGATAATAACACAAATATGCTAACGCATCAACAACGAACACTAAGTCTTTATTTCATCTCTTGATTCAGAAGAAGGGAGTACATTATTGTTGATGAAAAGTAAGCCTCACTGGTTTGCTCTCTACATACTGCCTGCAGCTGTGGGCTTATACTTTTTACTGTCAGCCAGGGTCTACTACCTTGACATTGATACATACACAATACTAATCCAGATAATATTCAGCTCTATCATTCTATACAAACACTCAACATAGAACCTGGATAAGCAGATGTTTAACTCTTGTGAACCTGTGGATGCCAAGTTTTGTAAACCAAGAGGGGAATGGTATCTAAAATTTTAAAAATGGATCAAAGTAAACATTATGTATTACATAAAAACATATTAATAAAATGGAGCAAAATGGATCCAAGACCCTGTAGAAGGTTGCAATCCAAACCCACTGTATAGAAATATCAATCAATTAACACAATTATAATTTAAAAAATTAAAGCCTAATGGAAAATTTCTATATAAAAAATTCCCACTTCAGTTAAAAATATTAATTTTCTCAAGAAAAAACTTTAAAATTATTAAAGGTTTTGGTCAGCACTGACTATTATTTACATATCAAACACATAGATACACGAGCACATCGATAAAATTAACGCAAGCCTATAATTAGTCTCCAAAGAAAAAGAAAGTGTGTCAAAGTTGTTTCTAAAATTAAATTTCAATATAGTTTACTACACATCTAATACTTCAGTGTGAAAGAGACCCTAAAGTTTCACCAAAAGTGATGCAATATGTTGTTTTTAGCTAACGTATTGTACTGGTGGACTTTTCTATGTCTCTGTATAAGTGTGGGTTCTTTCAAAGGACAGAATTTACAGACTTTTTTTTACAAAAGGATCTATTAAGAGGCTTACAAATCCAAGGATAGAGATGGTCCAAGATGGCTGCTCAGCAGTAAAGTAGAACTCCCCTCCGGGACTTCAGGGCAGCCAGTAAGGCGAGAGTCTGCTGCAGATCTCGGGTGAAGACCGAAGCCTGAAGATAGGCAACTGAAGAGCAGCAGCAGCAGGAGACAGGCACAAGTCGAGACTAGAGCGAACTGAGATGTGTAGCAAGTCGGGGTCCGTAGACAATTGCAAAGGCGAGAGCTTTCCCAGAGGAAGAACTGTAACAATTGTCCCTCCTCCTTCCTCTTATACCATTGGCGTTTCAGCTGGCCCTCCCACATCTGAGTGGGTGCTCTTCTCTCATTGGCTAGCCCACAAATGACTCACACTCTAATCCAGGCAGGTTCTTGATTCTCAGCCTAGGTGTGGTTCACACACTCTAATCCAGGTGTTGTACCTGACTCTCTTAAATTGACATAATCCCTTTAACAGTCGCAGGCTGGATTATACTACTGGGTTATATCTAATGCCCAACAAGGCAGAAAAGTAGTTATAATCTTGTTTAACAAAAGAAAAAGCCCCAACTCAGTAAAATGTTTTCTTTTAGAATCTCATGGTTAGGTTCAGGAATGACATTCCCGCCTATATACAAAGTCCAGAATCTCTTTTCTTTACATACAAAAAAATATGATCCTAAGGTGGTAGACCCTTTGGGCAAAAGTGGATCGGTGTCAGGTAAGGTAGTAGCACAAGGTTCACGTATAACTTTGAGGTTGACCCTCTTACAATTGTGTGTAGAATAATGTTTCTGCATAAGCTTTCTCTTCCCCCCTCCCCCCCACTGTGGACAGGACTGATGGTTTATGAAAGCACTGGAGGAAAGTTGCTAGACCTTTTGATCTTCCACTTTCTGCCAGGGGAAGACAAAGAGACAATGCATCACCCTGGAATCGGAATCTGCTAGTGCCTTGATCTTGACTTTCTCGGCTCCCAGAATAGTAAGAAATGAATGTTTGGCTTTACAAACTGCTCCTAGTCAGTTATTTTGTTTTACCAGCAAATATACTAAAACCATGATGGAAGATGCAAAGACAAACTTTAGAGTAGAAACAAGAATGTACGAGCCAGGTATGCTCTTGTGCCTATAATTCTAGCTTTCAGGAGACTGGGGCAAAAGGACGGAGCATTCAAGGCCTGCTTGACATAACAAGATGATCCTATCTCAAAAAAAAAAAAAGTCCTGCCAAAGTACAAAAGTACAAAAGCAAAGCATATAATTTTTAAAAGTACTAAATAATCAAGACTAGTGTTGTTTCAATTTCTGGAAAAGCTTACAAACATTATCAGAGAAATATTATGGCACTGCTACCCATTTGCTAAGTTACAATACTATAACAGAGAATCCTAAGATATTAATCTGTCATTTTTTTGATTAGTGTGGGACAGAAATAAAAGAGACCATCAAAGGTAAGTTGATGCTTCTGACATTTTTGTATTCAATTATCACGCCTGTTTATTCATGTTTATTAAATGTATTGAACTTTGCATCTGGAGTCAGAAGAAGTATTAAAATAGGTGCTAATAAAATCATTAAAATAATAATGTATAACTAAAAATATCTCTCACAAATATCACCTCACTGGATTCTTACAACAAAACTTCAATGGAAATCTCAGTATTTTGTCCTTTCATCTCAATAAATATATTTCAAAATTTGTCTTCTAGTAACAAACTTATCTTAAAGCAGAGATAGGTATTCTGCATTAGTTTTCAGATCAATTCTAATTTGGGGTAATAATTTTTTTATTGAAACAATTTCTTCACATTGTTACCTTAATAGTAAATGAACATTGAACATGCCTTGGGATATCACCAAGGGCTTCTACAATATTCCTTAAGGCGCCACCCTAAGATATAAGAGAATCCTGTGCTTAAGTCCACTACTAGCGCATGCAGGGCTGTAGCACAGGATTTATTATAAGCATATGTCTTGCCCCTAAATGACACCGTTTGCTCTTGTGAGCCCACATTTCTGTCATAGAAATTGTCCCTCTACCCTAGATCAGTGTTCGGAATCTCCCCTCGTTTCTGGCTTCCAGCACCGCTCAGTGCCTGAATAGATTCCTTGTTAGACGTCTGTTTGAAGCCTCTTTACAGCACTCTGTTGAGCAGGCCAACCTCAGAAGCAGTTACCCTTGGGGCATTTACCCGGCAGCCTGGATTCTCTTCAGCCTAGTGTCGAATCAGCTTTTCCACATCCAAGCTGATTTGTAGTCAACAACGGAAAGGAAAGATGAGAAGGTAACCATACATGTTGGAAGCTGTATTTGGTTGAGTCTTGAATTACATATTTGGAAATACATTTCTCTCAGTAACAATTATTAATGTTATTGGTACAGGTAATCTGTTGAACTCTCTTTTGAATAGGTAGTAAAGGAAACTTGTCATCACCAATGTTTAACTTTGACAAAATTTTAATATGGGACAAAAGTCTTTGTTTTTTATTTGTATTTTATTTCTGGACGTAGGTTTTGTTCATGAAACATTCAAAACTAGAAAGATAGTTGTACTTTTTAAACAAAAACAATGACAACAACAAAATCTTGAGGCAGTGTTTTTTACCCTGAGACCAATGGGTCCATGCATGGCTGTCCTTGGACGAAAGACTCTTTGCTGACTATGAAAGGCCTCCATGTCAGCCATATCTGGAGCTAGTACAGAGAGTGAGAAAGAGCTGCTGTTTGCCGACAGTATATACAGATGTATGCAACTGTTAAAAAAAAGAAAAAAGACAGTATGACTGATCTGTCTAGTGCTTCAGCAAAGCAAGATTTTTTTAAAAAGCACTATTTACCAAAAAGGTTAGATTTAGTCATTTTTAATACTTGAGCCAAATGATCACACCAACTATTGAAATATTATGATTAAGAATTAAAGTGATCTACTCATTTATTTCAAAACTTTTTTTTCACTTATCTAGTACTTTCTTTCACTTTGAACTGAGAAGCTTCTACTCAGATTTATTGTTTGTTTTTCTATTTTCAACTTAGAAAAATATGATTTTTTCTATTGATCATTAAAAACAGTGAATAAGTCTCCATTTCATATTTTTGGAGGCAATTTTTTAGTTTTACTTATAATTGAATTTATTTTTATTTACTTTCCTTTCCTAAGGTGAAATAAAATTTATTCTCATGCACATGTGAAATATAATAAGTTTTTAATAATTCCCTCAAAAAAACCTTTCTAAGATTATCTCTTTATCAATAGTTATATTGTGTTTTTAATTGGACTCCAAGTCACAGCCTCCAGCTTCCCAGAATTGTAATGGCGCTGAGCTAATTTAAAAGGACTCAGAGGAATCAGATTTGGAATGTTGTCACCATTATAATTTAGTTTTATGATTAGATCACGGAAAACATTGTATAATCCTGAAGAGAGTTTTAATCCTACTTTGAAGGAGCGTTCATTCAGTTTGTCTCTTTCAAAAGATATGACTTTAGAGAGATTTCTAATCCTGTAAAAAATTGATAAAATAAATGTTACAATGAAAATAACAAGAGATTATCATGTTAAATGCATACCTAATTTATAACCTACAAGTTTACCTAAATGCATTCATGCATACACAATCATGCTGCATTGTGTCAATCATAATACAATTGTATCTGAGATCTTTTCTGTATGCTGTGTATAGTAAGTAGTAAAAATATTTTGAAGTAATTTATATGCTTCACTTAAATATTCCAGTTATTTTACGTAATTTCATAGAAACTATTTTGGGCATTATTTTGAGGGCATTGCTAGATTTTTTTTTCTTTTCTCTATCCATCTTTTTTTAGGACAGTAATAAGAATTGAACGTAGGGCCTTTACACGAACTACACCTCCAGCCTTTTATTTTTTGTATTTATTTATATTTTTAGACAGCCTCTCATTAGGTCACCGAATTGTCCAAGCACAGCTGAAATTCGTAACCTCTTCTCAGAGCCCCTCCAATGTTAGCATGATTCAACACACACAGCTTCTCTTTACGTATTCTCCAGGTAACAAAGAAAATTATTTCTGAGCATATGATTTTGGAAGATTCAAAATCTGAAGTAACAATGAAGAAATTCTTTTCAGACATTAAAATAAAATACACTTGGCCTATCAAAGTAATATGAAGTGGCATACTCAAATTGACACAAACAGAAATAACTCTGTTTACAGGTATTTGTGAAATATTAAGTAATAAGAATATATTTCTATATTAGCTCTTATAACTGCACGCGAGTCTGTAATTATCTCAAATCCCAAAAATTTAAAAATTGTGTTATGCAGTGATAATATCCTATTACTATCTATCTGTCATCCAATATATCAACATACATTGATATTTTTAAAATATTTAAACTTCAGAGTAAAAATGATCTTGCCCTAATTTTGTAGTTGCACTGGTATTTCCAAGGTAATTGATGTAGAGGAACTCAGTATTAATTTTTAATTATGGGGGGTGGAGGGCATTCTATGTGGAGATAAGGGCTATAATTATTTGTACAATTGTTAAATTAATTCATGATAGCAGGGTTTTTTTAACGGTAAGAAAATGGAAGAAAAAACTTTCTTTAAATACATCAGTCACTGAGTTGGGTAAAGGGAACACAGCTCTTTCATTTGATGGGATGAGAAAGCTAATAATGTATGACAGTAAAAAGGCAGAGGCTTTTAACGCTTTTTTTAACCTTACAAAAAAGGTCAACTCTGATCTGGAAATGAGAACAGCCAGCACATAGCAAGGAAGGGCAGAAAGCCGAGGGGAAAGCGAGAAGGAGCGGGTAGCAAACTCTGAGGCTGGCTGGGCCCAGGCTCGGGCACCCACGCTTGTGGATTCTAAAAGCGCGGGCCAGTTCTCCCTTGGTTATTTTTGGCTTGCTGCATAGGGGAAGAGAGGTAACAAATACACAACTGACAAGACAAACGAAAACAGGAAAGAGAATGTTTTATCTTTATTTAAGCAAAGTGGTGAAAAAAGAACATTTAGTGACTAGCTTGCTATTTTAATGTTTGCTGAAGATAATATTAGTTCAATATGTCTGCCTCTAAGAAGATGACTAAAGCATTTAACATATAAAAGGATATAACAAAGTCTACTGAGTGCCTGTCCTGCACCCAGAGCTGACTTAATGCTTTCATTTTAGGGATGTAAAGTGTGAAAGGCAAGGAAAATTGCTTGGGATGAACTAAATGATCAGTAAATGACGACCTGAATTTGAATACAGACCTGAGGATTTTAAAGCACTTGCTCTTTCCACAATGGAAAATTGATGATTCCTATCTCCCTAAGTGGATTTATCTACTAAAACAATGTCAAATGTGCTTATCATTTTAAAAGTTTATTTTCATTCCACAATTAATAATTACATTTAAAAATCCATTCATAGGATGAGGGCCTCCAAGAAGGCACCTAAATAAAGCGCCGCGTTGCATTCATCCTCAGGGGATAGTACAGTGACTGTGACCTTCTGTAGTTCAAAACAGGGGAAGGATTCCCATCCTGCCCTTGGCTGGCTGGCGATCATGGGCAAGCAGCACAATTAAACTTCATCCCATAATAGATGGAAATAACAGTGGTTTTCACTTGACAGTGTTGTTACAAACACTGAATCAGAAAACTGGTAAGTACAGAGTAGTTAGCACAGTCTAGCAATTATTGTATTTACTAAATAACCTATGAGAATATTTTTTTGATTTAGAATATAAATTGATGATATAATGGTGATCAAATAAATTTAATCCTCATTATCCAGTTGATTGACACAGCTTTGTAAATATTTCTATAAAATGTACTTAGAATTTTTTTAACTAAATAGATTATATAGCTACAAGTTTGTGACTCTGTATTATACATTTAGGTTTCACGTTGACAGAAACAATAGTGGATTTTAATATACATAACTTTTCCACTATGATATTATTATTTTCTCCTAGAAACATTTCTTATCGCATGCTATTAGCCCTCCATCCACTTCTCAGAACTTTCGGTCTCAATTCAAATCAAGCTTTTTGCTGTTCCTCTATTTCCTATCTTTAAGAATAGTAAAAATTCAGTTTCTGGAAAAAAAATTTATGTAGCCTTAGACAAGCTCATGTACGTAAATCTTTTCACTGTAATCTTTGCAAATAAAGTAGTTCTGATGCAAAAAAAAAAGAATAGTAAGAATAATCGGAGAACTGAAAAGACATCCTTACGTCTTTTTTATTTTTTTCATTCCCACTGATACTTCATATGTCCACTGGTGTACCCATGGTCATATTGTAGAACACTAAGTTCTTGTCACTGCTCCTGTAGACAACTACACTGTATATTATACTCACCCACCCATTCTCCCAAGTATTTCAGGAGAGCTTCTAAAAGGCAAAGTGTATATATAGTGAGCCCAGGGACAACAGCCTGGACTACAGAGTGATATCCTGACTCAATAAATAAATAAACAAATGGCAAAGTTGACCACCCCACCCCTCTCCTTGAGTCCTCCCAACTCTCATTTTGAATAAGAAATCAAATGCCACACCACAGTGCAAAAAGTGCTGCTCATGGTAGTGCTGCTGGTGTGGCCTCAGGACCTCATGTTGCACCACAAAATGATGCACGAGCTTTTGCTGTCTCTTCGCTGCATCCTGCTCTGCCGTAGCCCGGCCCTACCCACCTCCACTACTCAGCCCTAGCTCACCCTGGGAGCCCTCTCAACCGGCTGCAGGCGAGTTAGGCTCTACATCGGCCCTTCTTGTTTTTCATTTGCAGCCTGGTGTAAAGTCCACTGATTCCTAAGTCTGCTCTGACCAGCTCCTGGCTGGCTTGCTACATCCGGTCACTGTTTTTTTGTAGTGCTTACTACTAACCAGAAAGGTTATGTGTTTTCTTGTTTATTTTTTATTCGTCTCCCGACTAGAATATAAACTCCGTGGCTTTAGTTATTTAAATAATTTCTAGAAAAGTTTTGAGCAGGTAGAAGTTTCTCTAATTCTCAGCTGCATCCCCAAGGAGAAATTAAATAATTAAATAGTTTATTTTTAGAAATCATAGAATGAGGACACGCGCATATTCATATTTACTGCGGTATAATTTATAATAGCTAAATCCTGAAACAACTTAGACACTGATCAACCGATTAATGGGCGAATGAATAAAGAAAATGTGATATATATGTACACACACAAAAAATGGAATATTATGCTGTTGTGCAGATATGAAGTCTTTATGAGAAAATGAAGGCACTTTGAGTCAATAATCCTTGGTGAAATGGGCCAAATGCAAGAGGTTAAGGACTGTATGGCATCTGTTATAGGAGATTGATGAAAATATATGTATCTAAAAATATGAAGGGGAGATGTGTATTAAACAGGAAGAGAGACTGCTTGCTAAAGGGAAGAGACACTGAGGGTGGGAGGAGGGAAAGGGATGGCAAAGGAAGAGAGAAAGGCAAAAAGCTATCAAACGTGCTACATCTGGGCACAAATTTCCCAGGTCGTATGCACTTAACAGGTAAAGAATTGTGTAGTGGATACACATTAGAATAAAATGCAAAAAAGAAATTGAGATCTCTTACAGTATCAAATCTGCTTGATATTGGCTGACAGACATGACCATTATAACTATGAAAGAATTGCAAATGATGAAAACCTGATTTAAGCATGGAAATTTAGTGTGTAAGATCAAACCAATTTCCCAATGAGGATTACTGAATTTTTTAAGACCAAGGGCTAAATTGAAAGACATAGAGGGTGGAGCAGATCGCTGGCTGGTTCTTCAAATCTGCTTTTCGCTCCCTCTTGAACACACAGATACAGCCGGAAAGCAGCTGCCCGGCTGGTGCTCTATTCTTCGTCCTCTCTTACAATAAGGTACATGTAGACAGTTTATTTCTAGCCTGAGCTAAATCAAGCACCATTCCCTATCTCTTGGCCACAGCTTACAAAAAGCAGATGTGTCACCCATGATACAAACCTACACCGACGTGCTGGCGGAGACACAGGAGGACGAAGCCTGGGCCGCCACGGATGGGGAGCACACGTTCCCAGTGGCATTTCTCGGGGAGATGAGGTACTTAAGCTCATTGTACTCGAGCCCTTTTCTAGATTTCACTCATTTGCTGCATAACGACAGACAGCCAACTATACATGCTCAGTAGGTTAGGTTTCACAGGGTTTTTAAAGTATTTCTTGAAAATTTTGAAGTTTTTCTTAGTTGTAAGTCAATGTTTATTTTTCTTCCTTTAAAATTGTTCGTTACAGAAGGCTAATTCATAGGCATATGATAAATATTTCCTACCAAGTAGAAACTAAAAGGTTATCATGTGAAGGGGAAAGAAAGAAGAGTACCTAAACTCAAGATGGAAGTTGTATGTGTTCAGTTTCTCATGTTTATTTATTGATACGTGAAGAATGCCTGTTTCTGCCTAACCAGCGACCATATCAAACACCCCTAGCAAGCAGTGAGAGGAATTAATTCATAAATGGTCTGTTTTTATTTTAAAAGTAATATTATCCTTCCAATACATCTTTTTTAATAAAACATTTTTATAATTCACAATTTTTACTTCATAAATATTACATTTTTCTGTATTATCCAATTTAGTTTCATGTATCTCTTTGCTTTCTTTCTTTGTTTTTCTGTTCCACTATGTCAAGGAATAGAATCACCAGTGAGGGGCACAAGGTATAGAAAGGTAGACCAGATCTTCATTTAGAAATGTGAAAGGAGTCAAAGCTCCCATTCTCTAAAAGGGGATCCCAAGTAAGTTGTCCTGATGGCTCTAAATTTAATTTTCTATTGGAGTAAGGGTGTAGAAAAGGAAGACAATTAAACCAAGTGACTATTTTTAAAGTAAACTTTCTAATCTTGTACTTTTAGATAATGTGTGTGCATAATTTTAATACTTGTTTGATTTAATTGCATGAAAATGTCTTCTATAAGCAAGTCAGATGCACAAATATTATCTCTTCTACATATTATCCATGAAAATACTTATTCCTCTAGCTATTGGTCCTTTCTTTGATAAAATAAAAAGAAATGGGCAGGAGAAAAGACAGTGTGGAGAACAGGAGTCTTGAAATAGCCTAAGGCTCATCTTCCACGATACACGATGGGCTATCACAGGTGGAATGACTACGTCTAAGTCTAACCCTCACCTCTATAATAAAGTCAGATGTCTGAATAACTATCCTCTGCCCCTTTTCCATCGCTTCATCAAAGAAAAAAAACTTGTCCTAAAATGTATCACAAATCAAATATTCTACATCACAGAAAAATTATTAAAGACATTATTAGGAATAAAGACAAGTCATCATTGCCCTCATTAAATGCTAGGTCTGGGTTTTGCATTTTTTTTCTTTCTTTTTATTAACCTCCTACGCTATGCCTGGGAGGCTCTCCTCCAACATTATTTTGTTTGCCATTACCTGCAAACTAGGTGTCATTTGCAACCCAGTGCTCAGTAAAAAAAATTACCTACAATAACAGAATTATTTAAAATCCTATGGTATTTATTGTAATTGCTTTTAATGTCCTGGGTTTATCACTGAATGTCAGTGTTGCTGTTGGAAATTATAGCACTTTTATATTGTAATAGATGTTGATTATTAACCAAAGCTGAGCACTTTAATTGATGCTATTTCAAATTACAATTGCTACCAGAATGTATTCATGAAATTTAGAATATTTCAAAACTAAAATTGATTATCATGTTCTCTAACTACACAAAGATTGCCCTCAAACACCTGCAATTTTTATATGCAAATAAGTCACTGAATGTGTATTATAAAGATAATTTCAGCAGTAAAATAAATTACTTAAGAAAATTTGAAACAGGATTTACTTGTCCTAGGAAATGAATGCCAGAATTTTGTAGTCATACACATTGATATTACATATATAGGCCTATATGTTAGAAAAAATTATCTAGTGCCTGTTAGTTTGAAAGATACTTTTACCAAAGAACCTTCAGTAATGATTCTCAGCAGGCTTAATTTACTTCATACAATTCTACTCTTGAATAAGGGAAATTTTGAAGCAAAATTTCACAGCTGACTGTCAGAACAGTATGCTTAGTTCTGTTTCCACCAAGACGCCTTAAGGCTCTGGTGAGCTTTATAATGTATTAGTTTCTCAATATCTATAATTTACCATTCTTCAAATCTCAGTCACTTCCATTTTCTCTTTGTTTTATCCTGTATTCAAGCAGAGGGCTGAACAATAAACTTAGACACATATTAATTGAAACTTTGTTGAGTTCATGACACCCAATTTTACCTGACCAATTAATGCTTATCAACAGATTCCTACTGTGTAGAATATCTGTTTCAGACTTAGTCCATAGTCCTCAGCCCCTCGGTGCTTTCTAATCTCTACTCTGAAAGTTTGAGAATGGCAGATCACAATTTCAAGCCCCCCCCCCCCCCCCCCCCACGGACAACTTAATAACTTAGTGACTTTTGGACTGTGAGTAAAAAAGGAGGGAGGGGATGCAGCTCAGTGTGAAGGTCCTGGGCTCTATCCCCATCACCATGGAGATAAACAGATAGACAGACAAACAGCGAGACAGACAGACACCTAGGTAGATAGGTGGATGTCTTGGTACCAGCTTCCTGTGCATCATTTCACCGCTTCTCTCTCAGCCTCTAACCCCTTTCCTGTGGGCTCATGGAAAGGAATGCACACCAGTCACAGCCAGCCATCTCACCCATGCATGTGACCAGGCATCAGTTCACTTTCAACTCCTCAGGTGGGATTGGCAGAGATTATGAAACCTGATGGTCAAAGTTCAAGAATCTCACCCTTTTTTGAGGAGAGAAGCCTGCAAGAAGACAATTTGATAATATGTAAACAGATTTTTTAAATACAACTATATAATCAAATAAGGCAATGCAAGAGGAAGTCAAAGTTAATTGTCAGATTGCAGGGGAAATCATTCAATATGATTGTTTTTAGACATTTGACATTTGACTTTAAAAAGCACATGAAATTTTGGCAGAAGGGAAAAATAAAGATAGTAAGTTCAAGTAGTTTTAAGTCAGTTAAAAAAAGGAAGCTGTAGAAAAAGAGAACACTGGCGAATTTTTGTTTTTTTATATTTAAATTTTCTTAGCCTTTAAACTTTACTTAGCCTTAAGTCACCTTAAAGGCACTTAGACCAGCCTCAAAATAGGGACACAGTGTTTTTTATTTGAATTTTAATAATTACAGATTCAATAGCTTGTCAGTTGCATTCAACTTGGGGCATCACTTTCAACCACATTTTCCCTCCCTTTCCTCTCTCACTCTTCCTTTCCTAGTAGTCTGCCGCACTATTCCTGACCTCTTTCTTATGTTAAGATCTTTTTGTGCACGTGTTTAAGCAATTTCTCATGAGAGACACCAAGCAATACTTGTTCTTTAGTGCTTGGTCCACTTTACTGAGCATTAATGACTCGAAATTCTCCCGCTTTCTCTCAAATGCTTCACATCTTTCTATGGCTGCATAGTACTCTATTAGGTATAAATACCACATTCTCTTTATCCATTTCTCTGTTGATGGGAATATAGTTTCTAGGATTGTTCCCAGGATTTAGCTACTATGAGTTGTGCTGCTATAAAAATAGACATGCCTTTAGTTCTTTTAGAAAATGCTCAGGAGGCCATTGCTGGATCAAATGAGGTTTATATTCTCAGGTTTCTATGTAACCTCCAAACTGCTTTCTCCAGTGGTTGAAAAAGATTTCAATCCCACCAACACTGAAGAGACATTCCTTTTCCTCCACACCTTGGTCAACATGTCTTTCTGTAAGCCTTTCTCGTTGGAATGAGATGGAATTGCAGTGTTGTTTTGATCTCCATTTCTGATGGCCAGAGATGCTGAACTCTTCTTTGTGTTTTATTTTTTCCATTTTGGTTGCCTATTTTAAATGCAGTCTTTTATTTTAGGACTCTTTGAGTTCTTCATATACTCTAGATACTAATCTTTTGTCTGTGGCATAGCTGTCAATGGAAATAAAAAAAATCTAAAGAAACAAAAATCTGGGTCTTCCAAAAGAAAAACAAGTTTGATAAATCTCTAGCTAAACTCACAGAAAGAATAGAAGAGGAAAACTTCATCAATGCAATTAGAAATAAAAAAGGTAAAATTATAACAGACAACGCTGAAGTCCAAAGAATTATAAACTACTTTGACAATCTAGATTTCAGTAAATTTAATAACCTAGAATAGATGAATTTCTAAATATATACCAACTTCCTAAACTTAAGCAAGAAGAAATAAAATGCCCAGATAGACCAATAAACAGGTACAGAATGAAGGAAGTAACAAAAACACTTCCAACTAAGAAAAACTCAGGACCAAAAATTCAGGGAAAATTTAATGTCAATACTCATCAAACAGAATGCAACTAATCATAAAACAGTCATATATCCCAACTAAATGGGGTTCTTCTCAGTGATGCCGAGATCATATGCAAATCAATAAGTGTAATACACTTCATTAACATATGTCAAGACAAAAATCGTATGCTTATCACAATAGATGCAGAAAAGGCTTTGCAAAGTTCAACATCTACTTTTGAAGAGAACTGTGAAGAAAATATGAATAGAAGAACCCTACATCACTTTAATCCAAGTCACTTGTGACAACCTCTCTGCCAATATCATCCTAAATGCAGAAAGACTAAAAGCATTTACTCTAAAATCAGGTGCAAAATAGTCACCCACCGTCAGCTTTCCTGTTTAACACAAGGCTTAAAATTTTAACCAGAACAATTAGGCAAGAGAAAGACACAAAAGGAATTCGAGTTGGAAGGGAAGATGTGAAGATATCCCTATTTGCCAATGACATGAGCCTTAACTCTTGCTATTTACCTCTTATGATGTATTAAAAGGATTAAGCTTCATCGTATGGGTAAGAGGAAGTATTTCAGGGTTTGATATTATCCACAGTTCCAGGAATTCACTGGACGACATGGAATTCGTACTCCATGGAGAGAAGGCTCCCCTACACGAGCTGGGAAGGAGCCGGGGTAGCTGGGCTAGGCGATACGAAATGAAATCAAAACAGGAAATTCAAGAAGCCGTAGAGAGATGGAAACTGTGTACCCTGTAAGCAGTTCGCACTGCACTGTGTGGACGACAGGAACCATTCAATGGTTCTGTGTTTTGAAAAGAAACAGAGAGACTTTGGCAGGCGTGCTCAACACGTTGCCCTGATTTTCCCTCCTTGTTTCTTTGCCTGAGCGGCAACTGTCTTGGGCCATATATGATAGCTAATGTGCACATATAAGTACTAAAGCTTCCTTTTAAAAGTTTTCATGACAACATTAGAAAAAAGGTAAATGGCAAAAAATAGAGGCAGCAAGTTTAACATGTTTTTAATGAACTAGGTAAAGAACAAGTAAAAACAGATATTTAGAAGATTATATGCATTATTCACTAATTCTTGATTTTTTATTTTGGAACAAGATCTTGCTCTGTAAAGCAGGCGGTTTCTGAACTTGTCAGTGACTACGGCTGCCCTCAAACTCACAGCAAATCCTCCTGCCTCAGCCTCCTCAGCTCTGGGATTAGAGATGTGCATTACCACTTCCACCTTACATGGTTTTGGGATTTAGCCCAGGGCCTGTGCTCTGTAGCCAAGCGCTTTTACCACAGAGGTATGCACCCAGCCTCCCTTTCATTTAACAGGAAACATTTACTGAGACTTTGAGAAATTAAAATTAGGCATGAAACAGTAAGAACGGAAACAATAATAGGAATGCGGATGTAATTTAGTGGGACTGGCAGACAAACACAGCCTTCATTTCAGAAAACTCGTCATCTTATGTCCATGGGTTGAGAGGACAGATAGGTAAATAAGTAACACAATTAAAATACCACATGACATAGGCTCCAGCATAATATAGGGCAAAATAAGAAATCTAAGAGCAAAATAAGGGGCATGAGAGCAAATGGAAAACAGATTTGGAAAAACGCATATATTCAGTTTAAGATTTACCAAAATTTAATTACCTGTGGGCTGCCTATATAGGCCTGGCTAGCCATATTTGCTATAGAGGTCTGAACTTGGGTGAGCTTCTGGTTTACAGAGAGAGCTTTGAATGTTTTCAATTTTAAGTGACTATTGAAGCGATGGGTGCGGATGAGGCCACTTGAAGCAGTGGGTAGTATTTCAGTGAATAAATAATACAGTATTAGAAACTTTTATAGTGTAAAACACTGTATATTAGGGGATTTGTTCAAAATATTCACTGCCCTTTCCTACTAGATGCATCTCTATTACCAAATGTTCTGTTACCAGGTTTGTCCCTGAGGGAAAATTATAGTTTCTGCCTCATTGAAGTAGAACCTAGCCTTGTGATTTTCTTTGGCCAATGAAATCTGAGTGAAAGACCATTAACTACTTCTGTGCAAAACTTTAGAGCCCGCGATATTGTTCTGCTTTCTTCTTTCTTGCTGTGCCTTACCACCAGTGATAAGTCCTAGAGTGAGGATCCTAAAGTGACACATGATGGGCATGTGACTTGAGTTGAAAATGACCTGAAACCTTGGAGGCTGGCACAATAAACTAGGCTTGCCTAGGCAGAATAGTAATACAGGATTGGGAAGAAATTATGCTAAACTAAGTGATAGTGGTGACACTGCAGAATATTTTGAGATATCCAGGATGTAGAACAGATAGAACTGTGAAATATTTGGTGTGTTGAGTTATAAATAAATCCAAAATGACTTAGAGTTTTAATCCAAATGATTCTTTAAAAATGATATTGTTGAGAGCGCAGAAATCTAGTTAGCATGCTAGCAAAGGAAGGTGAAGAAAGTTGAAATTTGTAACATCCAACAGGGAGCATGAAATTGATAACAGGAGGCCCCAAGTGGAACAGAAGGGAATTGCCATGAATAATTTTTAAAAAATAACATGTTACAGGAAAAAGAAGAATAGCATCTCCTTTCTTTTGAGTCTTGATGGAAGGAAATATAAATCATCCATTATGCAAATAAATTCAACATAAGCCTTAAGAGAATTTATGTGAGAGTAACATGTAAGCTTTGCAGCACTGAACAAGTGGCAGTCACCAGCATTATTATTTTCCTTTAGTTTTGGTTAGTTACCAAGTGAGGATTGGGGACAAGGACAGAAATGCAAGAATCATCAGTACAGCAGTCATAGTTACATAAGCATGAATTGGAAAAACATCTCCTGGTTGGAAGGAAGAGGAGCACAGAACCATGGATAGCACATGAAGCTTATTCATACCTGCCTACCCAGTTAGGGACAAGACATTCTAAAGGAATCAGTGCTCATGAGAATGTGGCAGAAGTAGACAGGGTAGAGTCTCATAGGCAGGTGGTCATCAAAGGAAAGGAAATGCAGCACGTCCAGGACACTAACCCCACATCTGGTGTAGCATTCGGTTGCAGCAAACACACCCGTGGCACACGTTGTGACACACAACGAGAATAGACCAGGCACTATGACAATCCAGTTGTCAATCGGAGAACCTTGCGAGCTGCTGTCATTTAAAGCATTATGAGACAATCAGAAAGGAAGAGTCCACAAGTGATCATAGACATCAGAACCAGTGACCTCACTAGAGGCAAAAAAGCATCATGCTTAAGGAACATGCCTATGGCCAAAGTTTTATGAGAGCAAAAATAAGAGATTAGTTTCAGGGAAACATTCCAAACAGTAGGAGAACTCAGAGATCCAAGAATCAGATGGCATTAATTAAAAGATGTCCTGTGAACTGTAGGTCCTACAGTATGCCTTCTACCAGACATTTGCACAAGAATAAGTGATCCTTCCTTCACAGTCTTTCTTTTCCTTCTGCCGTCAGCACAGCCACAGGCCGGTGGCATGGGACAAGCTGATCATGGTTTCTGGGTTTCCACTACTTAAACGGCTTTCCTTTCCACTCTACAGCAAGCCCATGGCTATCTGTATCTTGAGTTCTCTCTAGTACTAGTACTTACTAAGTTGGAATTTTAAATACTGTGGGTCCTCTTGTTCTTTACCAATTCTGTAAAAATCTTTTAAGCTATTCACAGAACAATTTTTCCCTCTTTGTTAAAGATTTGATCACATACTCTGTCCCAGGCCCTTGATTAAATATTTTACATACATTTTCATTTGTTTTCTCCTCCCAAATTATGACATGAGAACTGTCATATTCTGTTTTTTAGCTCAAACATTTGAACTAACTTACTAAAATTCACAGAGCTCCAAAGCAGTGGAACTTAGAAGTGAATAAAGTGGTTGGGATCTCCAAGCTTGTGTTTGTGGTCATTTTGCTGAATGCCTTTTGTAAGACTCTTTGCCATATGATCTGAATATTATAGTCAACGTTGTGACCACAGCTTGTACCAATGAGCTTGATTCTTTCTTTCTCTCAGTATATCTTCACACAGAAAGCATATCCCTAACTCCGAGGCAACCTCATTGCCTATGCTCCTCATGCTTATTTCCAGGCTGCTAAGTGTTGTTGGAGAAAATTAAATCGCCGTGCTGATTGCTTTCATTACATTGTCATGATGTCCAACATCAGCTGAGCCTTCACAAACACTGGCAAACCCCTTGCTCCTCTCTCGACAGCTAGTTCCCATTTCCCACAGCATCTGTTCCAAATCTGTACAGTTTTCCTCAAGTCTTCTTTAATTAAAAACATTCTCAACATGGCTTATTAGGCTCTCCAAAATTTGGCTCCTTCCCATTTTTCTGGTTTACCCCCTGAGGGCTGTGCTCCCTCCTGTTTCTCTAAGTTCTAGCCAAACTGATACTTGTCATTCCTTTCTCTCCTATCCTTTGGAAATACTGTCTATTGGGTTTGCAAGCTCTTTTCTTGAGTTTTGTTCAACTCATAACTCATCCTTCAATGTTACAGCACCTGATGGGCTTTTCCAGACCTTTGAGACTAGCTTGGGTCCCATCATAACATTTTTAATATTCTGAATATTTTCAGATTGTCTAGAGAGAGTCTTTTTCTTTAGGTGTTTGTGCACACAGAGTACAATATTGCCCCATTTAACTGTATGCTCCTACGATGTAGCACAATATCTGGCCCTTAGATGTTGCTTAAGGCCACCTCCATATTTAAGAAGAACTATGTTGCTGACGTTAATAATCATGTACATTATGCTAAAAGACTGGGAAGATCTGGGGAACCTCACTTATGCACAAAGTCCACAAGGAATGCAAAATAAGTACAGTCTGAATATTCTCATGTTGTCAGTGAGTTGAAAAAGAAGAGGCTTTAGGGCTAGACAAAAGAACTGGAAAGATGTAAAGCGGACAGTTTCTACGGAGATGTGACTCACTTTACCTCAATGCCAAAAGAACTAAACTGCTTTGAAGAATGGTCCGGGAGATAATATTTTATTCACAATAGTTCAACAACCAGGGAATTGAAAAGCTAAAAACATGTGCCAGCTCCTGTGGTGATGGTCAAAATTCAAATACTGTAATGCCCAAAGAATAATCTTAAAAACAAGCTAACAAAGACTGTGGAAGCTGGGGTATGTTTATTCTCATTGGAGACTCTAAGCTAATTTCTCTCATCATATTTTTCTTTTAGCCATCTCTTGTTCCCTCTGTGCGCAACTGGAGTTTAATCTGGCGACACCGTGATTGGGATCCAAAAGTTATTCACAGGGGAAAAAGTGAAGTGAGTAAAAAAACCAAAATAAATGTAAACAGGTGAGAGGTAACTGTCACAGGCATAGCATGCCCAATTCAAGGAGAATTCATCCATTTATTCACTCATTTATTAACAGTAGAGAGAAGAAGAAAGAAATTAAGTTGTGAAAGTACTGAGGGAAAATAATAGAAATATAGCATGCATTATTGCAGAAACTTATCCCAGAATAAGTCAGAAAAAGAATCTTTCTGATGATTAGTAACGTTGAGTATTTTTTCACATACTGGTTATTTTTCCTAATTTTTTAAGCAGAAACTTGTTTTCTTCCAATTAAGTTGGGTTTTTTTCACTCTACAACAGAGGGAAACAAGGAAAACGTGAGTGTTTCAGGCATGTCTTATTAGCCTTCACGAAGATGCGTTCCCTAAGACGGTGGTGGGTCAGAGAAACCATCACAGCAACCCCTTTGATCTGGGCACCAAAAATATCTACTCTCATTGCTCAGTAGTATCTCTGGACTCGGCAGGGTCAGAGTTCAAACAAAGCAGCAAGAAGCATGTGCAAGCCTTCCTTGTTCACAGGGAAAGTTTATTGACTTAGAGACTACTAACATCACATGTGTTTCTACGGACAGAGGAAACTTCAGGCACACAGTGTTTAGCAAAATGACTTTAGAGTATTTGGACTTGGGTATACTCAGACTTTGTTATTCAGGACTATTTTTATTTAAATGCATAAAACTAAAATCGAACTGTTATTTCACAGGAAAGATAGCCAAATGTGTAAGAGGTGGCCACTGCCATGGCTGGAGTCTGGGCTCATGTGAAATCACCAGAATCTGGCACATCTCCGGGTCTTCAGTGATGACTCCCCGGCAAGTATCCAGTACTTCCAGCATGACTTTTCCCTTGTGGTCTACAGTCCCATCTAAAGGAGCCACATTACAACGCTTATGAAAGTGCTGGATTTGGTACCCAGATTAGATTTTTGGTAGGACCTGTCCAGAACCATGAAATATGCTGAGTGACAAGGCTCAGGATCACATCCTGGATGCTTCAGTTTAAAGTGAGCATTTGAATGAAAGAAAGGAGCTAAATAATTTCTGAAGGAAAAACTGGTGTGCCTTTATGAAGAAGAGATGAAGTTTCTGAGCAGAAAAAAAAATTGAGATGTTCATCACTGATGAGCTCTTAGGAAGCACGCGTGGGGTGAATATTAATGGAGAGTGCAGAGTGAGGGATGAAAGAACTCATCCTGTGTCTAAGATAGGATGTTTTGGTCGTTCTTGTGGTTGTAAAAGAACACAGGAACCCATCCTAACCAATCAAAAAATGTATTTTCTTATGTAGATCAACCATACAACGGGTAGAAGGGGCCTTACAGTCTGGTTTCAAAAATAAGAATTCAGATCCCCAGCTTTCTCTTATTTACTTATTCATTTTATCTTTTCTAACGCTGAATTTTGTCACCCAGCAGTAACATTGTCCTTTGAACCTTATTCTCACAATTTCCTGAAAAATGGATAGGAATTTTATCATTCGTTCTAGCTTGAAAGATCAAACAACCAAAATTTAGCTACCTTGAATCATTTGTTGATCTCTTCATTGATTAAGAAAATAAGCTCTCTTCCTGGAAGCATAGTATTTGCTGTGTAGAAACAATACCCACAGCATGGTTCTCACAATTTTTATGGAAGACATTTATTTGAAGGATATCTAACACTTCGATCTAAACATTGCTTTACATTTATAAAATACAACAAGAAGGATTGCAAGGAAAAACTATGATGCATAAATGTATTTATCAAAAAGTTTTAAAATAATTTAGAATAAAATAAAATGTGCTTCATTAATAATTTACTAAAAATACAGATGTTGATATAACTAATCACTACCTCATATATATTCAGATAGTAAAGTGCATGAATGACATTTGCCAGGTTTGTAGTATGAAAATAGGTATGTTTTAGTTTGATAACATCAGTAATACTGCTAAATTTCACCTTCATTTCTTAAAGTTAGTGAAAATAATGTTATGCTTCCCACCAGAGTCCTCGGTTACTCTAAATTGTCTTCGTGGATCCCTTAAGGCCTATTTCTCCACCTTCAGAGTTGTAAAGCTGGAGTGTCAACGACACAACTATTCAAGAGAATCCTAAGACAAGACAAAATCCAGGAGCTACTGGATCAGGGCAGGTCATATTCAGCAGGATAATTTTACACCAGGATCAATGCTGAGTTTCATTTTCATTTAAAAGTGCCGCATGCGGGTGGAGATGTTGCTTTGTGGTGGAGCAGGTACCTGGCACACAGGCCTTGTCTTAGTGAGCAGAAGGTGATACACATTTTTAATCTAATACTGTGGAAAAGGGGTTATTCTTCAGACTTGAGGTGAAGAATCCCACGTGGGTTAAGAGTTAGTGCTTTGAATGAATTTCAGAGATTGAAGGGTCAAAAAGACCAGTTCTAATCTTATTTCTTTGGGCAATCAGGACTGAGGAAACACAAACGTGAGTCACATGGACACTCAAGTGGGGCTTGGGTCTAGGACTTAATAGTCCCTAGTAGAAACTAATTAAAACAGGGCCAACATCTCTACCCAATGACTTTTTTTAATTTTTGAAATTCTCTTTTACTTTTCAATGTATGTTAAAATTATTTTAAGCCTTCAACCTTCTTCATGCATGTTCAGAGAATCACAGGAATAATCTGCATTTGAAATACAGTCGTTAAAAACCATTGAGCACTGGGAATTAGCCCAGATAACTGCTGAATTTATGTGGCACTAATTGTAAAAGAAAAAAGATTAAGCTTACCTGACCAGCCATTTCTAATCAAGGCACTTATCAGTTGCGATCACTTTTCAGTATTAAACTTGGAACTTTTGACTGAATTTCAATAAGAAAGCATTTACCAAACCAAGACCAACATTACAGTGAGCTCAGGTAAGCGCAGAGACAAAATGAAACGAAACAAAACAAAACAAAAAACGTCAAATCAAACAAAAACTGAGTATATCTGAGTCATGCATCATGGACTGCATTTTACAGATAGTAAGTTTTTTAGTCACCTCCAAATCTATGAAACAGCTATAATCATTTCCATTTTATAAGGAAGAAAACTGAATCTCAGAGAGAGTGAGTAATCTATTGAAGGTCACCCAGCAATGAATAGAGAATACCCAAATGCCTACCTCCAAATCTAGCACTTCTTTATACCATAAATCCTTTACAAAAGAGCAGGCTTGCTCACCCAGTTATTCCGTATACCCACTGGCCAGCTTCCTAGGATGTCAGGCAATCTGCAAATAGAAAAGAAAAAATAGCTAGCATGAAAACTCCGGAGATGGACCTTATATGACCTCAGGGCACATTTGCTTACACTGTTGTTGTCAAATTGGTTGCAAAAAAATATATAAAGGAACAAAGTCTGGAAATTGTAAAGTTCTCACTTGAGTTGTATCCATTTTGTTAAAGGACATTCCCATTCAATGGATTATATTGAGACTGGGAAAAGAATTATCTACCATATCTTTAGTGTCACTTTGAGAACCAGAATAAGAATTGTATGTAAAAGTATCAATTTTCACAAAACAAATATTTGTCAATGGGTCATCATAGTAGAGAAAGAATTTAACGCTTATGCGTGTTGAGCCTCAGACGAATAAAACTGTTACATAGAAAAGAACATAATGACACACCATGATTAGTCATGACATAGGACTCAAATTAATCTTAAATTAATCCAGACATTTAGACCTTCAAAGCGGGTCACTATTTTGGGGGCTATGGCAGCAATTAATAAATCAATCTTATCATGCAAAATGATTGATGAGCACTTCTCCCAAAATATATGGTGAGTGGCTATGCTAATCAAGGAAAATAAAACTATTCATAGATCTTCTTTTAATTTGAATTTTGTTTGATTATAAGCAGATCCCCCTGCCATATCTAACTGCACTTGATATTCCATGTGCAGCAAAATGTTTAAGACTGACAAAATATCCCCAGTCTCTAACCTCTACTGGAAAAGGCTTTGATTACAGTAAAATTACACAAAAATGTGTCATTAAAAGGCATTGGACAGACATAAAATCTAACCTTTTGAGCTGAGGAATACTTAATATTCTCTTCATGATCCTGCAAGGGGAAGTTCTCTGCTATGGAATTGCTATTTTCCTGTTAAGCAGGCTATTTCATCGATGATTTATCCCCGAGATGTAATAGGTCGTTTAAAATGGTGGTTTAAAAGTTGGGCCTTTTTGTTTAATTTTCTCACAGGCAGTTGGTAATTATCATGGTCCTGCAGTTTCTCTGGAATGCTGTGGAGGGTCAAATGCCAATGGAACCCTGCTTTATAGGGTAATTAAGACAGTCGACATGGTTATTAAATACATCATGCTAAACTAAACTGGAATGCTGTGAAATAAAATCCAAAATCATAAACAAAACTTGGGTCTTCCAGCAAAGAGGTTATGTGTGAAAAGGTGGAGCTTTGAGCTCTTAGAATTGCGTAAACAACTCTTGCCCACTCAGACTTAAAAATCTGATCATGGAAAGCCTTTGCAATTGGTTTTTATGAATGAAATTAAAAGATATGCTGTTTATTCTTCATATAGAGTGCAGAATCTCATTCCCAGTATCTCACACCGTGTAACGCAACAAAAGATGGCAAAAATCACTTCTCTTTTCCTTATTGCAGTGACCATATACTGAAACAGC
This sequence comes from Ctenodactylus gundi, assembly GCA_004027205.1. Lineage (NCBI taxonomy): Eukaryota > Metazoa > Chordata > Mammalia > Rodentia > Ctenodactylidae > Ctenodactylus > Ctenodactylus gundi. The sequence goes on from PVKB01004809.1 coordinate 33,102, forward strand.
ATTATTCAGTGTAAGTTTGGCATGACTAGAATATGAATATTACGAAAGTTTTTGGGGTTTTTTTGGTTTTTTTGTTTTGTTTTGTTTTGTTTTGTTTTAAACAGCAAGACTCTTTCCCTCTGCCAAGTCTTTCCAATACAACTGCTCATCACTGTGGATTCACGCTGCCTGGCAGAATTCATCTGCAACCTGCATAAGACCACAGCATAATGACTCCTTCAAGGAAACCAGCAATAGGCAATGCGAAGGATTGTTGATGCTGATAATTTTAAACAGCGATGATAAGTAAATATTGTCATCGGTGGAGCTATCGGCCATCCAAATGTGTGTCTGTCTTGTGGTCGTACGCTTTCAAACTCCAGAGCCGAAGGCTTCGGTAATTTAATTTTCTTTCCAGAAAATGTGATGAGTATACAAAAATGCTGGCAAAAGGGCTGGACAAAATGAGAACAGAATAAAATACAATCTTTCCAACCTATAATATGCTGCCTACAAGAGATTTTAAATTATTCTTCCCTCGTGTATTGCCTGGAAGTCTCTTTTGCTATATGCATGTTTACAGGCAAATTCATTGGTTTACTAGTCAAAGGAAAAGAACTGCTCTTAAAAGGGGAAATAAATATTTCCAATTCTAGCTGTAAAACTAGAAGCCAAAATGTGTAGTTGACAGGAACAGAGCCAGCTGACTTGAGATCACCAGTCTTTCCCTAAAATCAGTCTTCCTATTTCCACATGGAACACATTTTAACTTAACAATGTGTAGTTTGGCAAAGGGATTGTTTTTCTTTGGCATGAAACGGTTGCCTCTCTTTTTTTTTAAATGTATTTTCCGCCTGCTTCTATATACAATGCATGTCAACGTTCTTTTGAACTTTAAAATCTGTTGTTACGTCAGGAAAGTTGTAGGTAATTACACATTTATTTTTGTCTAGGAAAATGCCTGCTTAACATATTCAAATGCTTGTGTTCGTGCTCGTGCCTCGTATCATTCTGTATATGGCTTAAATGTGCCTTGAAATGTGTATTGAATGGTGACCTAACTCCATCGCGTACTTTGGGAAAATAGGCCTCTCAGAGAAGTCATTTAAATTTACTTTGATGAGTACTTTTACAGGGCTTATTAACAATGGACAATCTGAAAACGAATCCAGCCGTTTCCTTCTCTTTTCTATGTCAGAGTCTTGAAATTGAGTCATTCTGTCCACAATGTATTTATAGCACTGAAAACAGTAGAGTGGAATGCTACTCATTCCCACGTTTGTAGTCCGTTTCCCATTTCTGGCTACTGCCACAGAAAACTCAGGGAAGCAGAAACGCAAATTTTCAGACCTCGGTTCCACATGAAATGGGACAGACTGCTGCACCCGCTACCGTTGTGGGAGCAGATAGGGCCACTGCCGCCTACACATAAAGAAGGCCATTAAGGGGAAGTTGTTTATTTCTGCTTCTGCAGAAATCATAAACACCCACCCCGAGCCTGACAGCCCAAACTGTGCTGCAGTAAATTCTAGTACTTTGCTGGTCATTCTAAGCTGCCCAGTAAAAGTTACTGTAGCTAAATCCCATATACATTTCACTAAATAATCCTTCTCAGAAGACGGTATCATATTCATGCCCAGCAGGGTGTGCAAAGGCCTATAAATCACGTGTAGAATCTGAAATATCTATTTAAAAAATCTGTGCAAATTTAACCATGACCCCTTGCCAGACAATAGGCTTTCATATGCTTTGCAGCTCAGCAGACACCCAGGAATTTTGGTTGGAAGTGATAGCTACTGTCTATGTAATATTTAGGACCTATTCATGAAGCATCTGGCAGAGAATAAAAGGGTTTCTTCACTAACATATGCTAAAGAAGGATGTGGTCCTGCGCCGGATCCTCCCCTTCTGATTTTTTGCAAATAGCACAACATAAGAGACGGTTGTTTCTGGCTGCCCTGCTGCCTGTCATGGCTGTCAGGCGAAATCCCATGAATTATTGCTCTTCCAGATGTAAGAGATTTTCAGGCTGCCTTAAACTGCCTGTGGTTTGTGGTACTGGAGAGGGGAGAAACGAGATTAAACTTCATCTCATCAGTGCAATCTGAAAAGATCACACAGAGGACTAATAACCAGGGCTTTTTCATTCCAGAGCCAGACTTGAGAGCTATGTGTTTTTGTTTCAAGGTGATGTCACATTAAGCTTGTTGGAAGACAGTGGTTAAGGTCAAACAATATTTGAGGAAGATCAAAAATAAAAGAAAAAGAGAGTTCAGCCCTCTTCTGAAGCATCCTTAGTGCATTTGCTTAAAGGAAAAGGCTGATCATGTTCACTGATGGCGAAGGATGAGAAGTGTCTTTAGACCTGTAATTCCAAGTTGTCAGCATTTCTTAGCACAAGGTTAATGTGAGAAAAATTAGAAATGCTCCCATAACGTTATAGCGCTACTGTTCACTGAAATCTAGAGAATGAATTCATCACCATCAAAAAGAATAAAGTGTTACTTTTCGTTACCTCTAAAGGTCAATTTTGAAGTCTTGTTTCTTTTTGTGCTTCTATGAACATATCACTTGGAGTCTGAAAATATTCATTAAAAAATCAGCCAATGATAGTAATGCTTCCTGATATGTAAATTTTTAAAAAGGCGTTTTAGTTCAATATTTCCCCTTAAAAATGCAGACTTGTAATCCCTCTATATATCAGCCAATTCAATAGCTCCAGTTACCAACATTTAACTAAAGGTTTTCATAACTGTTTCCAGAATGACTCAGAAAATAAATCACACCTTCTCGCATAATGTACAGTTTAAGTCCTCAGGGAGAAAACTTATAACTCATTACATTTCGATTTCCTTTGATCAAATATTATACACAGCACCTGGATATTATAATTTTAAATAATAGTTGTGACACAAACTAGGATAATGCTTAAAAACCTAAAAATCTCAATATGGTGACTATTAGTTCGTATCATTTATGGCATGGAGAAATGGTGAGCGGTTTTGTGGCATGTTGCTAGAGTTCCATTAGCAAAATATTAATTATAGATCAAGACGACATGTTTTTAAGAAACACCTGGAAGTAATCGACAAATATATGTCTTAGATCAGAACATAATTGCCTCAATTCGACCTGTATAACTTTTTTCTTTTGCTCATTCTTTTTTTCTCTCTCTTTTCTTTCTTTCTTTCTTTTTTTTTCTCAGATGCAGCCTGTTTAAGTAATGGGGTAGACTGCCAGATGTAAAACCTTGCAGGCCAGCTTCTCCTTACATTTCAGCTTAGGCACCTCACAAAGGTTCTCTAATGTGAGGGATGGCAGTGAAATCGTGATGAAAACCACAGGTACAAGTGGCTTACATGAAAGCATTTATTGCTTTTCATGCATTGCATTATAGCAGAGTGGAAAAAAAAAGTCTTTCATTGAAAATGCATTAATTATTTGACACTGGTTTGCCTCAAAGTCATTTTTACTATGGGATGCAAGTGAAAGATCACAGCTGAAAAAAAGATCACCGTACTTGAGGTAGGCTCACAGAGTCTTTTCTTATGTTCTGTGTGAAGTTGTCTTGAACTGAAACCTATGCTCCTTAAGGATTAAGGGATTGAAAAGCAAAGACTGAGCTTCTGTAATTTAAGTCCAGAGATTCCCTAGCACAAAGGTGCAAAATGGACTAAGCCAATCTGACTCTTTCCTTATTCGATAAAGAAGTAATTTTTTTTCTTTGGAAACTTTTACACTATTAACATTCCAATGGTGTTATCATCTCTAAGACAAGCGCACTTCTCTTGACGTCACATACATTGACATCGAATAAGTGGATGTGCTCTTAAATTACAATTTATGAACCTCTAAATAATTCTTTATGTATGAGAAATGTACAGATATTTTAGTGGAAAAAAATGCCTCATGATCAGCATTGATTCGCATTTTCTTTGTTAAATTAGTGTGTTCCTCCACTCAATATTTTATAGATTCTGAGGTTTTACATTTGTATTTTTTGTTTCATTTCTAGACAAAAGATGCTTGCTTCCAAGTCAATGATGGCTAAAGACATTAATCATCCTTCAAATAATCATAATCATTTCTGAGCAAAGGAAGGCCAGTTCAATGTAGGAATGCAAATTAAGAATAAGCATTAAGAATTCCTTAATTTTCATCTGGGAATGACGCCAAAGTGAAAGCTTGAGGAGAACTTCATTGAGTAACTCTGTCTTCCTTACAGCCTTTATCTTATAAATGCCTGTACAGTGTAACCGAGTCAGCACGTCAGCCGCAATGGGCAGGAAAACCGTTTGGCCCATTGTCTGCTGCGAGGCCAGTACATTAAACTAGTATTAACTAAGTAGCTGGCTATTTAACCTACAATGCTAATGCCAGCTCTAAATGGAACACATAGAAAGGGACCATGGTGATACTGAATTCAAATAAATGTAAAATTTTAATAGGTTCTTGTGGTTGCATAGCCTCAAAATGAAGATTTGAAGCTGATTTAGTCCACACAAAATCAGAAAACTTTATTTCTATACTTTCTAGAAACAACAGTTAACCATAAACAAAAGATTTAGGAAGGATGGGTATTTTACATATTGGTATCAGGATTATGGGTTTCATATTTGATGTCCCAAGTTAGGTAAGAAAAATGATATCAGAAAGCAATAATTCCAGGGGGGAAAAAATCACCAAATGATTCTGTTTGTTTGGTTGTTTGAGACAAGGTCTTGCTCTGCAGTCCGGGCTGGTCCAGAACTCACTATGGAGCCCACCCTGACCTAGAACTCAAAGCAATCATCCCGCCTCTGCCTCCTGAGTGCTGGAATTACAGTAGTGCAACAATGGCTGGGTATGCAGTGCCAGGGAATCAAACTCAGGGCCTTGGGCTTCTTGGCAAGTGCTCTAACCACCGTGCTATTCTTCCAGCTCCTTTAACCAGATTTTTATTGTTACATCTGATCTTCCTTCGACAAGCCATATGGAATATCATAAAACATCTTACAATTCAAAAAATTCTTAGTCACAAAATCTGTATCTTGTTTGGTGATCTTTGTCCATGTCAATATTCTACTCTACACCTTCTTGGATTCTAGCCTCTATTCTTGGCTTCATCTTTAAAGACATAGAACAGAATCATTTTTTTTTTCAACTCCAGATTGAATGTTTCACATCTGATCTCTTCAGGCTCTTGCCTTCTGAAGGCAGCTTCTTTCACATGCAAGTGAGTTATTCCTAGTCAACCAATATTTTTGTAGCTCTCGCTTCATGTCCTCATTAGCATGCAATTGAATAATCATTTGGCTAATTCGTTTGACTTGGCCAAACCCAATACTACAATGTATTCGAGTCACTAATGTGTGCATAGACCAAACGAGGCTTGCTTTCCTTCCTTTCATATCACTTAACACAATTTCTCTAGATTTTTCAAGCTTCCAGCCCCTCTGGCAACTCTAACCTTTACTATCATATTTATATTCCACGCCTTAGTTGAGTACACTTTCACTCAACATATAAAACAAATTACTCATCATATAAAATGTCCAAGTATTCTTTTCCTAATGCCCAGCGGACTTAATGATTTTCAGATTTGCAGAATAGATATTAAATTTCACTTTCTAAATACAAATGAGGACAAAGGATTAATTGAAAAATGTAATGAGATGAAATTCAGATGGTACATTTCTTAAACAAACAAGCAAAGAAAATCCAGAAGTGTAACACAGTTACAGTACACTGGCCTACCACCCACAAGGCTCTGAGCTCGATCCCCAGTGTGGCAAACTTAAAATAAAATAAAAATTTTAAAATGAAAATTCTTGCTGTGTAGAATTTTAAAAATACAAAAAATGTAGAGAAGTATATTAAAGTAACCTCTAACCCACCAAAAGACACTGGTTTTCACCAAGTTATCCTTTAGAATTGTATGTCACATATGATAAGGGAAAGAAACACTGTTGTTTTTACTTTTGTTAATTTGAAAATAACTTGATATGCCATTGTATATTATAAATTCCTTAGCAGTGTGCATTTGAAAGCTATGATTAATTCAACTCAGTTCAATGATATCAGTTATTGCTTTCTTTTTTTGAGAGAAAAACCAAGCCCTTCTTGTTCTGTATTTCCTTCCCTGAAAAAGTCAGCTGATATTTTTCTTGAAATTTTGTTCTGTAGAAATCATTCAACCTCTCCTTGAACCCTTATTTCTATGTAACTAAGTTGATGTGCAATAATAGTTTAATTATTGCTCATTCGGTATTCACAAAGAAATTAGGAAGCATCTGCTACTCAGCGTTGAACTGTGTATTCAAAAACCAAAGATATAAGAAATGGCTATCATGCTCTCAAGAAGCTTATGTGTCCTGTTAACTAACTGCAAAAATTTAGTTCGCAAGAGAAATCATTTTATTATTAGTTAAATGAAATTTAAATATAAAATGAAAAACTTGTCAAAAACTCACATCATGTGCTACAAAATAAAACCCAAATATTGTGTATTATTCAATATTTTAGAAAATCTGATTCATGATCTTATTAATACATTAGTTTGGTGTTTCAGGGTAAATTTCACTATATACTGTTAGCACTGTACCCAACTGCTACTCCCTATTCATTCAAATTATCTTTTGTCCTGTATAATCATAAAATAAAAATCTTTTATGAATCGAATCTGATGACACTTCAGATAAAATCATTCCCGCAATTATGGACTGCAAGGTGGCTTTCTAACAAGTTTATGGATTTCTATCTGTAGACGCTACTCTGGCCAATGCTGCCCACTTATAAAGTTTAAATCCTATCTTGTAGGTTCAGATACCCTCTTCAGGAGCAGAAGTAATTCCATCTCTATACTCCATGTGCCTCTTGAGGCCAGACCTGCCAGTGGTGCTTAATTGGGTTGGAAGATAGTAGAGACCAGTTTATCATACAGGCAACTGACAAAACTTCTCACTTATCTTAGGTTGGCTGTGTCTGGGTTCAGAGATGAAAGGTCAGTTCTTTATCCACTAAGTCCCCTAGACATTCTGAAATCCCCAGTACATTACAAATTTGAACAGTTTAAGCTCTCTTAAATAAAGAATCTCTTTTCTGGGTAAAGTATACAGTGTATATAGATACAGGAGAGAAGAAACATGTGAAAGGTCAGAGCCGTGACCTTTTAACATCAATAGTTTTATTTATAGCCAGGCACTTAGTCTATAGGGCTTAATACAAAAGTAAGAAGAAAGACAAAGGTATCTGCTAAGCTTTACAATAGTTTTTCAGTCATAGAAAATTTGTCTTTTGACTCTTGAGCTGAGAATAAAGATTATAAATAATTAAAGTGACAGCTGCTGTAAAGAACAATATTTCTCAGTCATTCTTAATTGAGCACATCCCATTTCCCTCATGATGTGACCTAAAATAACCTATCAGACTTTTAAGGAATACTTTTATTTCTGTACATGTATGATTCATTTGTAAAAGACAAAATATTTGTATTTTATTTTCATTAGAACTGTCTCTATGTCACCTGTTTGGCGCCTGGCTGTATTGAAAATTGTATGTGGCACCATTGTGGTTTATTGCAGTCAGATTCCTCTTTTATGAATTATCAGTAGTTTAAGAGATTTAGCAAACACACATCCATATGGGTTTGTTTTTGTTTTCACCATGGTACTTAGGCTTTAAAAACAATGCTAGAAGTTACTGCGGGAGAAACCCAAGAAGGTCCGAAAGACATAAGGCGGGGAGAATAATGAAACAAGGCTGGAGCGAGTGGACCATGAAGATTCTGATGACCAGTGATGACCAGCCGCCAAAGATGGCACCTCCTAAGAAAGCAGAGGGTTGGGAAGGCTGCAAAGGCAGAAGAGCAGCTGGACCGAAGTGTTCATGCTATGCTCAGGACAACTGGGAGCCACTTAGGCTTGTGTTCTTGTTCTTTCCAGAGAGGACCACCACCTTCTCCCTTCCAGTCTCCTGGTGTGGAGGTCATCAGAAGCTGAGAAATTCTTGGCTGCTCCCAGGAGCTAATTTGACTTTCTGAGGACCTCTAACTCAGAGGTAACATTTGAGAATTGGTGATACTTCACTGATGAGATACTATTTGGACACTTTCTTGCTGCCCATTAGTTTAATTTATGCTAAAGCCATAATAAAAACTCATATATGATGTGTTCCTTTTAACTGGAACTCCCAGAGGCAGGGTTTTCACCCCACCGCCAGACAACTAATCGGTAAGAATTTCAACTGTTCCTATAGGTATAGAATGCTCAAGCGTGCCTTTCTATATCCTGTTTTACATTGTGCCTAAAAACTAGGGATTTTGTTTTCTAGTTCTGTGTTCTAGCCCCATATATACGGCCACCCTATCTGTTATAATAGAAAAACCTTTCTATAAATGGTCACTGGCATTTGAAGACAAAAACTTCAGGATTGCTGTATTTTCCAGTTAAAAGCTTTTCCATTTTCGTCATTAAAATGAAGCTGAAGCTTAAATTTAAAATATTTTCAGTAAAATCTATTAAATGTCTAGAAATTGGTTTAAAGACCATATATCAAAATTAGTAAAATATTAAGCATCTCATAAAAGAGCCAGATAGGAACGGGGTAGACCTGGGATTGAGTCTCTGTTCAAGTGCTCTATGATTCAGTGTCTACAATGAAGATAACGTGGGATAGGAGATATCATAAGCTTTAATAGATTTGTTTGTTTAAAAATGTTGTTGACAGTAAGATTTAGGTTAAGTGCAACAAAAAATATAGTTATAGTTATTTTCCTTCCTGTTGTTCATTTGATATATTTGTAATTTTTCAGCAATCAAAAAAACTTTGAAAATATATATAGAATAAACTGCAGTGGTAAAATGTTTGCAGCAAAATTCATCTCTTCAATTTGTGGCCTCCTTGTGGTTTCTGCAAAGTGACACTTTTAATCTCCCTTAAGAACAAAAGGGGAAAAAGTGCTCGTATTCTCAACTTTACAAGATGTGTGCTGAATCGTATTACAGAACCATGCTGCCACCCTCGCAGAATCAGGAGGGGCACAGTGTACAGGCCTCCTCTTCTGTGTCCTACCTCAGCAGACCAGAGACGGAGCCCCAAAGGATCTTTCCTCTCTTTGCCATCCCGTGGGTCATGCTAAGCGCGAGGACCGTACTTCACAGTGGTCGGCTCTGTAACACTTCCATCCCGCGGGTTTGGTCCAGGCTCCAGTTCTCAGTTTTTCCTTGCCCACATTGTTTTCCATTCTTGGCAGTTAATGTGATTATTAAATGTAGACTCTGTTCCAAACCCGCATTGGCCCTCAGGCCAAACAATCAGAGGAAGCTGTGATCCCTGCTGTGGAAGAGTTCAGAGCCTAAATAAGGAAGAAAAATAAGAAAAAATTAATGAATGCACTATATTCAGTGAACCATTATCCTTTTGTGTGGTACAGAATCAGATAAAATCTCATGGTTAAAATTTTAAGTTTTATGCTAAAGAAAGCAGATGGAGCTTATTTATTTCTACTATTTATGTTTGTGTGGAACTGAAGAATGAACTCAAACCCTTTGCACTGAGCTGCATTCTCAGCTCTGTTTGCTTATTTATTTATTTTGAGACAGAATAACCAATTAGTCACTAAGTTGTTCAGACCAGACTTAAATTTACGGTCCTTTTGTCTCAACCTCCAAGAGTCCCAGCATTACCAGCTTTTGCCACTATGCTCAACTAGGCAGTACATTATTTTGTTAACTAGAAAATAACTCAGAGAACAGTTTGGCTACTCCTAATACGCTGGATTCATAACTGTGTTTCATTTTTAAATAAATCATTGACTTACAAAATTATGCGAACTTTTATCATGTATTAACATGATATTAACTACATTTTAAAGATACATATTTTTAACCCTTTCCTACAATGGACACTTTACAATTGTTTCTTAATTTCAAAAAATTATTCTTTAATTATAATGTAATTTTCTAAAAAATATTAAAAACTAAAAAGTCTAAACCTTTTACACAACTATAAAATAATCTTTAGTTTTGCAAATGAATTCTTATGCTCAATCATCAATTATGCTTTTACTTATTGCTTACATTCTAATTAAAGTATTAAGACTATTTTTTCTTTTGCCAGAGTCATCATAAAGAGCTCTTCCAAAAAAAATCATACTAGGTGGTCTAAAATTTGTATTTCAAACATTTATTTTTTGCTCCTACCAACAACTTTTTGATGATGTCTTAAGTAAACCAGCAATTACTTTCATGATATGCTGATATTACAGTATGAACATTCTTTTCTAAATCTTTCAGAGAAGAAAATGTTTATTTGTGATTATGACTTATTTATCGTAAGTTCTCGGTTACAAATGCTGACTATAAAATATACCCAACACCTAGAAAAATTAGCATCAAGCAAAGCAAATATTTAACATTGCTTGAAATGAAGTCAGATGTGGATCAGTGTAATCCCAGCACTCTGAGAGGCTGAGGCGAGAATTTTAAGTTAAGCTTATCCTGGGCAACTGTGATCATTCATCTGGTTATTTCAACTTCATTGGACTAAGGAAATTCCGGCATTGTGATTTCCAATCTTTTTGAACCCAGTGGCCAGATTAGTTGCAGACTGTTCTCCCAAGGATGGCAGGGAGGGAGTGGAGGCTACACCCCTCCCCTCATGCAGTAGGTTACAGGAGGGGAGCAGCAGCAGCAGGAAGGGGGCGGGAACGAAAGCTCCCCCTCCTGTTAGATCAACACTCGCATTGGAATCTAATACAGATGCCAGCTTTGCTGGCCACTCAGCGGCTGTTCACTGCTCATTTCTGGGGCCTGTCTCCAAAGACAGGCCCTAGTACCAGTCCCCCAGGCTGGGGGCCCCTGCTCTAACAGATTAATAGAGCATACAGTCAGGTACTTCTGCTTCAGTCTTGGCGGCATGTCTCGGGTAGTGCGTATGGTCACCTGCTCATTCTCTTCTATAGCAGTTCTCTGCTCTGGTGCTTAACTTCTGTGAACTATAGAGATTTGCTCCATCCAGATTAAGGATGGAGGACTAACTAACCAGTGGAGGAAATTTCAAGACACCCCCATATTTATATGTGGCACGTGTACTATAGTTGCTTTTAGCAAGCTTAACAATGAGACTCGGTGTCAAAAGGCAGAGCACACAAGTTGAAAAAACTTGAATTTTGTCCCAAAAGAAGCCATACATAAAGTTGATGCTAAGGGTGATATGACTGCTACAGAGATTAGCCCTATTACCAAAAATAAAAATAAAAATAAATCAAATACTTTGAATGGCAGAGTTGATAAACATCTAGCCAGCACGTCATATGTGGCCTGTGAAATCATTTGGCCCAGTCCAACCAACCTAAAGTATGTAATAATTAAATATTTTACCAAAGACATAAGCTAATTTTAAATTACTAATTTTGCAAGCACCATGAGTGTGAGATCAATATCAAATGATCTTTGGCAGAAAAAAATTTCTCAAAAAAGATGCATTGAAGACATCTCAGGAATCAGAAAGACCCCACCCACTGAAAGCTCAAGGTGCACTGCACGACTGTCAACCTTTCATCTGAGAAGAGAGGCCCTGGGACCCCTGCTGTAGACAAGGAGTTCATTCCCCTGTGGTTAGCCGAAGCCCCTAAATCTGTGCTCCAAGGGGAACTGACTAAACCTTCTTCTGACATGAGACTTCGGCATTGTCCACACGATGCTGGGTTTACTGGCATGCAGAATGCAAGACTCAGCGAGGTCAGGGAGGTTTCAACCAAGATTTCTAGGAAGGCTTGAAGGTCTGGACAAGGATCTCCTGAAGTTTATAGTATGAAGCTGTGGAAATAAGTGCAAAAAAATGCAGTCAAAGCTGTCAGGAAGTCCATGATGCTGAAAATATAAACTATCTACTAGTGAAAAATACATGCTGTGAATGGTACCAGCCCAAGACAGATGCTGTGTGAGATGGAATTTGCAAACTTACAGGAGCAGGGTCTTTGGAACTCATATTTTACCAGTCTGTGCCCTGAATGCAAGATGTGGAGCTAAAAGATTTAATATTTGCCCTATAGAGTTTTGATCTTGATTTGGTCCTATTTCTTTTTGTCTTCCTCTTCCATTTGGAGTGGGAATGTTTTTCCTGTGTTGTTGTCTGTTGGGGTTATGTAACCTGGTTTTGACTTCTACATAGATTCACAGGTAAGTGTTTTCATTAGGTTCAGAAGAGTCTTAGATTTGGATTTTAAAAGATGTTGAAACTGCTGTGACATTGAGAAAAAGATTATTGTGACTCTAATTTTAAGTGGAGTATTTGAATAACGTTAAGCAGAATTATGAATGGATAGCTTTTTAATTTGGAAATTGAATGTGGTTTAAGGAAATGTGCAGAGTTTTGAAATTTATAAGAGAAGCATGTGACCATTAATTCTAACACATCAAATTCATTGGGTTGAGAAATTATTAGAACACATTCAAAAGGTGCCTTGGTAGTCTTGGTGTCATGGCTTGGTCACTGTGTGTAGCTTTTCACCCATTTCTTCTTGTGGATGCCCCCTTGCTCTGCTCTACAGCTGCCATGAGCTAGGCCGTTTACTCCATTGCACCTTTTCACCACAATACTCCTGCTTTGAAGCCAACTGACTCCACATCCCCAAAATGTGAGTTAGACTGAACCTCTCCTGCTGTGATTTTGCATGTTAAATATTGTGCCTCAGCACCAAAATTGACTAGTGTGGCAACTTAGAAAATTAGTGAGATCTTGTCTCAAAATACAAATAAATAAATAAACAAAAGTCAATTAAATAACTCATAATGAAAGTCTTAGGTTCAATCTCCATAGCACATAATAATAATAATAATAATAATAATAATAATAATAATATAAGGGTAGCAAAACTTCTACAACAAATGAACATACAATCAAACTTCAAAGGGGGGGGGGGTAGATTTACTCTTCCCTGCCTCATCTGTCCTTTTTGAGTACATATCTCATTGAATTTGCCCAGTATTCCATGGCACAAGCTCCATCACATCTTGTTTCAGAGCCCACATTCCAGCCTCCTCTTTCTCCAGCTACACATGCCTACTGCTTAATGACACTGCCCCTTTCCCAGGGACCAGTCCTAAGAGATTCTCTACTCAGTCTGCACCCATTCTCTGCTAAAATCAAAAGACACTGAACAAATTCTAATTCCATGGTGTTTATCTCTGGCTTTCAAAACCAAATTTTCAATGAGACAGCCAAGCATTTTGAACTCATTCATACCAAAACTCAAAAGTTTTCTCATAAAATCTACTGCTCCCCCTTCTACCCCCTCACTTTGCTCTCAATCAATCCATTAGATTGTCTTGTAGTACCCGATAATTGTTTCTCTCACGAATAGCTTTCCAACATCCTTCTCTTTATGCCTTTTTGTTTAATTCTGTCCCCAATGTTGTTAATTTACCAATTCTTGGCATTCTCTGTCACTGTCCCCTGATATTCAAGGAGATCTAAAAGTACACGTTATGATCTGTTAATGCTATTCACTCATTTACTCACTCATCATTTATTTACTTTTCTACCCAAAACTGAAGAACAACCAACCAATCTGTTAGGCTCTGGGTATTCAAAAGTAAACAGGGCACACATCTGTCCCTGGAGGAACCCTGAAGGGATAAAACACAAGAACATGTATCTAATGTGTGTTTTCTCAGGTAGAAAATTCAAACACTTTTACATGTAGCATAAATATTTTTTACAATCTTGCCTTTGAAAACCTCTCCTGCCTCACTGACTTCACTTCCCCCTCATTCATCCCTCACTCCTGGCTCCCATGGCTCTATGTGGATGCCAACCAGCCTGGCCCTCATGCTTCATGCTTTTACCACCAGCCTGAAAGGCCTTTTGCAACCTATCAGTGCACCAAGCTAGAACACTGTCATGGCGGCCGCGTACAATTGGCATGCCAGTATGGACTCGATGGCCTCCCAAGAAAACTTAAGGCTGATCATTTTAATTTCTCCTTCTGATTGTCCTACTACAAGGTGAGGTATAGTAGTGGTTGAATTTTGTGGGACCTTCAAGTTCACTGAACACTGATAATTTATTTTGGAGTAAAAAATGAAAAAAAAAAAAGATAACAAGGACTCAGATAGACAATGGACATGAATCCTAGCCTTGCCATATAATAATAATAATGGAACCTTGAGAATTTCCATGTCTTCTCCAAACCTTAGTTTTATTGCCTAATAAAATGAATAACACTATTTGCTTCAAAGTGTCCTACAAGGACTCAATCAGATACTGCAAACAAAGTGTTATGGTACTTATATAAAGCCGTAACAAGTACTGAATAAATTTTAGGCATAATGTTATTATTATTAGTTCTGTCTGAAGAGTTGTGGACATTATTATTGTGTCTTTTAAACTCTAGAGCTGTGATCTCTCCAGCAACTGGGATAGAATAAAGATCTTTATTGCCAATTTACAAATTAGGAAGCTGAGTCCCTGACTGGAAGTAAGTGATTCAGATAGAGAAGTATAGCAGTGTAGCTATAAGAGACATTGTGTTAGTCATTCAGGGCTGCCAGAGCAAAATCCCACAAATTGGATGGATTACACACACAAAAAAAAAATGTATTTCTGCCACTTCTGGAGGTTGAGAAGTCCAAGATTAAAGCACAGGCTATTCAGTTCCTGGAGAAGGCTCTTTCCGTGGCGTACCTATGGGCATTTTTCACTGTGAACTCATTCATTAGAGAGTAAGAAAGAGGTATTTTTCATCCTTTTTTTTGTAAAGTCACCCATTTTATTGGACTAGGGCCCAACCATATGGCATCATTTCACCATAACATGCTCCTAAAAGCACCGTCTCCAAGTACAGTCTCACTGGGGATAGGGCTTCACCATATGACCTGGTAAAGGACACACTCTAGCCCACAGTCTGCATGTTCATTGCATGAGCCAACACAAATAGTTCACTGTTTTAATGCATAAATTCAGAAATACTGAACCAAAAGCTGTAGGGTTCTAAGTCATCCTCTTTGTATTCCAAATCTTAATATTGGAGTGAGTTTTCTGGGCATCCAAAATGTACAATAACTGTTGATGGGAAAAACAAAGAAACAAAACAGGTCTATGTCATGCACTAACCATTTTTTTTTTTTTTTTGAGACAGGGTCTCACTCTGTGGTTTAGGCTGGTTCTGAGCTCACTGTGTATTCAAGGCTGGCCTTGAACTCACAGCAATCCTCTTGCCTCAGCCTCCTGAGTGCTAGGTGCACTAACCATCTAAAAGGAGCATTCCTAGGAGACCAACAATTGAAAGTTGGAAAAGCTCTGGGCTATGAATGTGGAAATGTGTACCTGTTAAGACGGTCACTGGGGAATGAGAAGGATAGAAGCATGGGTGAGGGACTGCAGGCTAGATTTCTGAGGGGGATTACATAGCAAAAAGTGATGAATCAGGCTGTAATCTGGTGAGCAGCGCCCATAAAAATACAATTAAAGGGAGAGTTGAGTCAGCAGCAGGCTACACAATATGCCAGTAGGTATAAATGCCATGGCCATGATGAAAACAGCAGGAGATGTCTACCAGAACCAGACACT
The DNA here is from genome assembly GCA_004027205.1 of Ctenodactylus gundi. Taxonomy (NCBI): domain Eukaryota; kingdom Metazoa; phylum Chordata; class Mammalia; order Rodentia; family Ctenodactylidae; genus Ctenodactylus; species Ctenodactylus gundi. Next base: position 48,633 of record PVKB01004809.1, read on the forward strand.
TGCCTTCTCCTCAGGACCCACAGCCCCTTCAATTCTCCAGAAAGCAACTTTAGATATATCACCAGGAGCCCTCTAAATCACATTCACATTAAACTATACAAACACTAAAAACCTAATAACTGCCCTTTAATATTGAAAAAAAAAATTAAAAGATTGCAAATTATCTAAGTGGTACTCCTAAAGGAAGGATCGAAGAAGTGATAATTTCCCCGGAATGAATAGAAGCATGGGCAAATTAAATTGAACCATGAACATGGACTGAAACAAAATAATGAGTGCATTCATAGAAATAATAGGTATAGTTGAACCATTAGAATTTCTCTTAACACACACACACACACACACACACACACACACACACACATACACTAGTGTCAGGGTCTGGAGCCCACTTCCCTGCATCTTTCTACAGAGTTTCAACCACCTAAAACTTTCATAAGAATAATAACTTAAAATGCACACATATTTTCTGACAGTCTTGGATTGACTATATAACTCTCATAATATTTATACAATAAAACATATATCTTTGAGAACGAACACATTACCAGTTCATGTAACAATATGAATTTTGAAATCTCAGAAATCTAAAATTGAGAACTAAAAATATAATTTTAAAGTCTCAAAAATATAGCATTTACCAAAAAAATTAAAAATACATATTACATGGTTCCATTTATAAATTCAAATTCAGACCTGACGGACAAGAAAGTTTAAGAGTCAGGAAACTGAACACCTTGTTTATGGATAGGGACTGGAATGGAATGGGATTCTTTTAGTTTCCTAATTGACACATAAATTAGCAAATATTCATGGAATATTTTGTGAGTTTCTGATACGTGTACACCTTGTGTACTGTTTAAATTATCAGGTTAAACGTATTTATCTTCTAAAACAATTACCATTTCCTTATAGTGAAAACATTTAAAATACTTTCTCTTAGCTTTTAGAAATATGGTATATTATCAATATTTATACTTGCCCTACTGTGGTATTGAAATCCTGAATTTATTTTTACTACCTTAATAAGTTAGTACCTGTTGACCAATTTTTCTCACTTCTTCCTCCTCAAGCACTCTTTATTTTTCAGAGTTGAATTTTATTTACTTTTTATCAGTAATATAGTCATTTATCATATTGTCAAGTATTATGGGCTGTATATAACTATATATGTTATTTCACACAACTCGCAAGGTTTGCTCTAATGGTTGGCCCACCATCATCTAGGTTTGCTTATGCCAGTATCACTACAAGCAAGTCAGTGAGTGAGGTATGGCACCAGGACACCATGACTGATGTGTTTCATTGACCAAACATCATTAGGCAGCACATGGTTACACACAGAAGAATACTATTCATTCATTGAAAGAGGCAAACTTGTCATTTATGACAATACAAATGTACTTGATCAACATTAGAGTAAGTGAAATAAATAGACACCAAGGCAAATACTCAAAGATCTCATTCTTATGTGGAATCTACGAAGTTGATTTGTAAAATCTGAGAATAGAATGGGGGCTTCCAGAGGCCAGGGCATAAGGATATTGGGAAGGTGTTGCTGAAAGGACACATGGTTTCTGTTAAAATGGGAGAAATAGACCAGTGGATACACAAACTGTGGTACTTACACACAATGGAATACTATGCATCTGTAAGGTCCGACAGCGGGGAGGTTTTCACAGGCAAATGAAAGAAACTTGAGAATATCATGCTTAGTGAAGTGAGTCAGAAGCAGAAGGTGAGACATCGGATGGTCTGTCTGATATGAGAGACCCAGACCACAACCATCTCATGGAACTTTAAACGAAAGACAAAGGGAAAGGGGGGAGGGGGGGTGAAGGGAGGGAAGGGAGGGTAGGGGGAGGGACAAAAGGAGAGCGGGAAAGCCCTTGTCATTTTGACAAGGAAAGTATGTGCACAAAATGCTCAACTCCATTGTAAACCTTAAATTCTGCACCTGTACATATCAATAAAATGGGGGAAAATACTAAAAAAAAAAAAAAAATGGGAGAAATGAGTTTTGAAGTTTCTTTTACAACACAGTTACCAAAGTTAGAAATATATTGAATTTTTTCAAAAAAGCTTGTGGGCTGGAAGAATGGCATACTGGTTAAAGTGCTTGCCTTGAAAGCACTAGGCCCTGAGTTCAATTCCCCTGCACCACATAAATCCAGGCCTGGTCTGTAATCCCAGAACTCCAGCGGTTGAGAAAGGAGGATTGCCATGAGTCCAAAGCCAGCCTGGATTACACAGTTAGTAGGTGAGCCTGGGTTACAGATCCAGACCCTTTCTCCAAAAACAAAACCAAACAAACAAACAAACAAAGCTAAGAGAGTGTGGAGACAATGGATGTAAAAAGTTATCTTTAAAAAGTAAATGATAATTGTGACAGGCTCCTTTGCCTCGCAATCTCAACAGCATGGATTGCAATTCAGCTTCTTGATATGTACCATCCTTGGTGGGGTAAGATACCTCAGTGATGTTCTGATAATTGTGAAATAATGCATATTTCCATGAGCTAAAATGTCATTCCACAATGTATATATACATAAAAAATAATGCCATACATGACAAATATGATTTATCTGTTAACTTAAATTTTTACTTTGTATATACATGAATTCTGAACTCTATAACATTAGAGATATGGGATTTGGGGAATCAATGAACTTCTATGCTCACCCCTTCTGGAATTCACCCCTTTCCTATCTGACCATTGCCTCTCTTTCTACCCTGTCACTCATGTTGGGGCCTTTTATGCCATGATTTTTGTGGATTTCATAAAAGGGATACTCATCTATTGTCAGTCTTTTCTGTTTTGTTCATTTCACTGGGGATTATTGACTCAAGGTGGCCCAATCTTTTTTCAAACTCTTCATATCTGTCTTTCTTTATAGCTGCATAGCAGCCATTGCTCATAGGTACCACATCTTGTTTAACCATTTTTTTTGTTGATAGGCAGGTAGTTTGTTTCCAGGATTTATTTATTATGAGTTGTGCTGTTATAAACTAGATACACCTGTGTCTTTTTGGTGTGTTGACTTTATGTCTTTTAGGAGCATGCCCAGTACAGCAGTAGCCGGATCAAATGGAATTTCTATTTTCAGCTTTCTCAGGAATCCCCAGACTGCTGTCCATGAAGGTTGTGTGAGAGTGCACTCCCACTGGCAGTGGAGTGGAGTTCTTTTTTTTTTTTTCCCCTGCACTCTCACCAACAACTGCTGTTTTTCTTTTTTTGTTTTTGTTTTTTTGTTTTTGTTTTTGTTTTTGTTGTTGTTTTTTTAAGTTCTTATTGTAGGCCATTCTCACTGAAGTAAGGTGAACTCTTAGCATTGTTTTTATTTGCATTTCTCTGGTGGCCAATGATGAACAACATTTCTTCACAAGTTTATTGTTCATTTGTATTTTTCTTCTTCTGAGAAGCTTCGTTTCAGCTGGTCACTTCTTGATGGGGTAATTCATTTTAAGGGAGTTTATGTTTTTGAGTTATTTGTATATTCTAGATATTAATTCTTTGTCTGAAGTATGCCGGTAAAAATAGTTTCGCACTCTGTGGGATGTCTTTTCACCTTGCCGGCTCACTGTTTCTTTTGCTGTGCAAAAGGTTGTTAGTTTAATGTGGTCCCGTTTGTTGAATCTTGTTCAGATTTCTTGTGCAATTGGTTCTCTGTTCTAAAAAACACTTCATGTCCTTATATTTTCTAGAATATTACCTATTTTCTCCAAGAGGTTTAGTGTTTCTGTTTTGATGTTTAATTCTTTGATGCATTTTGATCCAATTTTAGTGTATGGTGACAGATGCGGGCATGTGGAAATTCAGTTTCCCCACAACCATTTGTTGAAGATGCTTTCTTTTCTCCAGTGGATTATTTCGGTCCCTTTGTTGAAAATCAAGTGGTTAAAAATATTTGGGTTTGTTTCAGTATCCTCAATTCTGTCCCACTGGTCCTCATGTCTGTTCTTATACAATTACTGTACACATTTAATGACTGTTGCTTTGTAGAATTTTTTGAAGTTTGCAATTATGATTCCTCTAGCTTTGCCCTTGTTACTAGAATTGCTTTAGAAATTCCGGGTCTTCTCTGGTTTGATATTAATTTTAAAGTTGTTTTTTTCTAGTTCTATGAAGAATGTAGTTGGTATTTTGATTGGTATTGCACTGAATCTTTATAGTAGCTTTAGAAGTGCGGCCATTTTGACAACATTAGTTCTTCCTATCCAGGAACGTGGGCTGTCTTTCCATTTTATAAAGCCCTGTTCAATCTTTCTTCAGGGCTTTGTAGTTTTCTTTGTATAGATCTTTTACCTCTTTGGTAAAAGGTTTATTCCTAACTATTTTTGTTGCTATTGTGAAGGATGTTGTTTTCTTGGTTTCTTTCTTTGGATTTGTTATTGGTGTACAGGAACGTTATTGATTTGTGGGTATTAATTTTATAACCTGCTACTTTGCTGAATTTATTTATTAGTTCTAACAGTGTTTCGGTGGAATTTTTGGGTCTTCTATATAGAGTATCATGTCATCTGCAAAGAGGAATATCTTTAGTTCTTCCCTTCCAATTCATATTCTCTCATGACTTGCTCTTGCCTGATGGCTCTTGCCAAAATTTCAAGCACTATGTTGAATAGTAAGCATGACAGTGGGTATCCTTGTCATGTTCATGAATTTAGCGAGAATGCTTTCAGTCTTTCCTTATTTAAGATTTTATTGGTTGAGGTGTTATAAATAGCTTGAATCACGTTGAGGTAGGGTTGCTCTATACTTATTTTTTCAGAGTCTTTATCACAAATAAGTGTTGGATTTTTGTCAAGTGCTTTTTCTGCATGTATTGAGATAATTATATAATTTTTATTTTGCATCTGTTAATATGGTGTATTACATTTCTTGATTTGTGTATGTTGAGCCATACCTGCATGTTTTGGAAGAAGCCTACTTGGTCATGGTGTATGATCTTCTTTATGATTTGTTTCATTCTGTTGGCAACGATTTTATTGAGTATTTTTGCATCTATATTCATTAGGGATATTGACCTGTAATTTCCTTTTTTTTTTTTTTTTGGTTGGGTGTTTGTCTGGTTTTAGATTTAAAGTTATACTTGCTTTGAAAAAACAATTTGAGCAATTTTCCTTTCTTTTCAAATTCTTGAATAAGTTTAGTGAGCATCAGTATTAAATCTTCCTTAAAGTTTTTATAGATCAAACACTCTTTTCTCTGGTATTTACTATTCCACACTCAATTCTATGAGCTTAACTTTGTTTGGACTCTATATGTGAATGAGATCATATGATGTTTTCCTCTGCCTAGTCTGTTGCATGTAGCATCAGGTCTCTTACCTCCATCCATGTTGTCACAGATAACAGGATTTCATCATATTTTAAGGCTCAATGGAATTTCGGAGCATATACCCAGCACGTATTATTTATCAATTCGTTAGTTGGTGAACACTTATATTGTTTCTACTTGTGGCTACTGCTGTCATTTGAATCCAGAGTGTCTCCCTAAGGCCTATGTGCTAAACATTTGATACTCAGTGTGGAACTATTGAGAGGCGAAAATTTAAAGAGGTACGGCCTGATGGGAGGCTTTAGGTGACTGGTTGTGCTCTTAAAGACTATATGGGAAACCAGAGTTTTTCTCTTCTAATCTCTCTCTCACGATCTACTTAGAAGTGAATGAGCTGTTTGCTTTGTCCCATATTGCTGCCACAATGTGCCATCACACACACCCGAAATAATGGGGCCAATTGGTCTTGCACTGAAACCTCCAAAGTTGGAGCCGAAATGAACCTTTTCCTTTTATAAGAAGATGATTATTTCACGTATTTATTACAGTAATGCAAAGCTGGCTAACACAGCCATCGTGAATAATGCTCCAATAAATAGGAGAATACACAGATTTCTCCTTTTCATACTGATTTTATTTCCTTTGGATACATACTCAGTAGTGGGATTACTGGACCACATGGCAGTTCTATTTTCAATTTTTGAGGAAATTTTATGTGATTTTTCAAATTGATTATACTATATGACATTCCCACAAACAGTATACAAGAATTTCTCTTTCTCCATATTCTTGCCAATTTTTATTTTTTCTTTTTATTGGCCATCTTACCTGGAATGAGATGACATTTTATAGTGGTTTTGATTTGCTTTTCCCTGATAATTACTGATACTAAGTGTGTTTTCACTTTGGCCATTTTTGGCCATATTTCATTTTGGCCATTTTTGTGTATTTTTGTATTGATAAATGTCTATTTTAATTGTATCCCTTTTAAATTTAATTATTTGTGATTTCTATTTTGATTTTGCCTTTTTTCTGTTTTTGCTATTGATTTGAGAAATTATATCTTTATATATTATGAATATTGATCTTTTGCATGAATCGGTTGTACCCAATTTTTCCTACTCTGGGTTATCTTTGTCTCTTCACTTAGGTGATTGTCATCTTTGTTGTGCTGAATCATTTCAGTTTTGGATATTCCTAAGTGCCTGTTTTTCTCTTGATTCCTATGTTACCGCATCTTATCCAGGAACAAGGAGCGTCAGTGTTTTGATATGTCTTCTGATTGAATGGATGTATTAGCTTAAAGACAATTTGTCAAACTGTAACCTTATAATCAGTGTACTATTTTCTATGTTATATTTCAATTTTAAAAATTGAAATTTAAACAAAGCCAACTCTGTGTGTATATTTAAAAGAGATTAGAGCAGAATAATTGCAGAATAATCAGATAATCTTAAGTAATTTTATTTTCAAATAATAACAAAATATGTATTTGACTAAGCTAGCTATTCGTTTGTTTTTATCAATGTAATATCACAAAGGTTGGCTGAATTTTCTGAGTTTATTAATATTTTTACTGAATTTTCAGATGTTTGCTTTCTTATATTGGTGGCACTACATATTTTTATTGTTGGAAGAGAGCTACAAGGCAATACAGATATTAAAACTATGTAGCATCTCACAAGATGTGAGGTTGTGTATCTTTTTTCCTTCTTAGTTTAACTAACAATTTTATAATGTTGGGAGGAACATGAATGTAACTGTGTGTGTGTGTGTGTGTGTGTGTGTGTGTGTGTGTGTCCATGCACTTGTGTTTGTACAAATGTGAGCCTAGGGACATTGGCCCAACATGTCTTTCATTTTAAGAATGAGCAAACCCTATGCCAACTATTGCAAGAAACTAGAAGGCATAATTTTCCTTTTAATTCACAAATCTCATGAGATCTCTATTTACATATGTACATAATAAGCAATCCACATAGACTCTGAGGAATTTATATAGAGCACTACAAAAAAAGACTGAACTCTTACCTCTGTGTTTTGTCATTTTTTTCACATGCCTCAGTTTTCTCATTTGTTTCATGGACATAGAAATTGCTCCATCCTTGTGGACTATTAGGTGTAAATGAATTTATCTTTGTGGACTATTAGGTGTAAATGAATTTATCACAGTGACATATTTATTTAATGCTAGAACTCAAATTAAGAATTGGAAAATGTGTCTTTTTGAATTCTGAAGTAACTCTCTTTATCATTGGCTTGGAACATTAGTCCTAACCAAGATACAATACAAGCTACTTTTGAGTTTAATTACCATTGTTTTAGAAGTGGTCATTTTATAAGCAGATGATGGCCCATTCTCGGCCCAATATAGAGGATGGAATGCTTGTATCTGATCAAGGAGAAAGATGGTATAGCCTTGCTGGAAGATGCAGCAAGAAAGGGAAGTAGATATCAGAACTAATGATTTTGTCTCATTCTCAATGTTGACAGCAATAGTTGGCCTTTAGAAAAGCCGCAATCTGATTGCATTTTACTAAGACCAGGACTCTATCCTTCTTACTGGAATGATAAAACTTAAATTTTCTGATTTAATTTTGAGGTAGCAATGATTTACCAGTAGAGTTGCTCATGGTAAGTCATGTGTAACTTTGTTGTTGTTGATGCCTCATTTGTTCAACTGTTATCAGTTAGGAATTTAGTTTTAGACTGTCTAGACCTTAATTTTAGCTCCTTGAATCCTTCTGGCTAGTGGGATCTGGCTTTAATCTAAAATGCGAAGTGTCTCTACTCAAACTACATCTTTATGGTTCAGATGCTTACGTGCCAGGTTAACCTCCAAGTCCTTTGCTTAAAACTCATAGAATCCATTTTTGTAAACAACTACTTTTTTTCTGAGTTTTCCTGGCTATGTGGCTTCTTCTCCTATTTCCTGGATTAAAGAACTCTAAGATTCGTTTACAAAATATTCTAATTTAATCTAAACTATCTGGTCAGACTCTTGCTGATTGTTTTTCTAATAATCTCAATACTAATAGCATGGCTTTCTACATTTCTCAGACCCTGAGCACATTAAATTTTATCAATTTTATTTTTTATGGAGAGAATAGATTTTTGCCTGTGTCTTATCCTCAGCCCAAAGTCTTCAAAGGTTCAGAAAAATGAAATTTGTTCTTATGCTTTTTTTGGAATCGTATTTGCTATATTCATATTTTTTCCATGCTGGAATTTTATTTATCCAAGAGTTCAAGTGGTAATCAAGAACTGGATTTCAATAAACCTCCAATGAGAGAATGTGGCAGGAGAATCACAAGATGGATCCCAGCCTGAGCCATTTAACCACTAGGAAAGACCCTATCTCAAAATTAAAAAAAATAAAAATAAAAACAAATTCAGAGCCAAGGACCTGGTATAGATCCTCAGTACCAAAGTAAGTAAGCAAATAAGCCACCAAGTTCTCATATCTATCAAGTGAATAATCAGTTTTCTGGTCTAGGAAATTTTCCTGACTTACATAACATAAGTAATCATAAACAAACTTGTAGAAAAATTTTCTCTGTGTCTTTGACATCTGCTTGTGGAAGGAGAAAAATCCCCTGCCTCCCAAAGGTCAAGTCTACAGAATAAGGGAGTGAAAAGTGGGAAAACTTTTGGGTTAGCCACTCTAAATTCTAATATTTCTAATCTGGTTACCACACAAGTATCCTGTAAGGCAGAGCTCACACAAGCACTGCCTACCTCTGTAGGCATTCCCTTCCCTGTCTGCAAACAGAAGGGAGACAGGCTCCAGATGGCCAGTGTTTTACTCTGGCTTGGAAATAAAAGTGGTCAGTGTTGACCACAGTGGTTTGAAGATGAGTTCTTCTTCTAGGAAACAAGGAAAAAGAAATCTAGAATCAAATTCAATGACTGGACACATGCATACTTCTTATATGTCTGACATGTTTGCTGAGGAATTATTCAAATACTGATATAGAATTGTTGGGTATGAGTTACAATCCTTGCTTGGCCTTGCAAAAAATTAAACTATACCCAACTTTGATCTTCTATATGATGATTTTCAAGCAAACACGAACTTCACGGGACTAAGTTGTTTGTCACAGTTATAAAGAATTTCATAGGTGAGCATACAATTATTTATTTAGAGACACCCTTGCTAAAAAAATTTAGATAGCTCTAAATTTTTGTTTTTGCAAATACTATTCTATCGTGTCCTACCTATATCTCCACTGGTAGGAAGGAGTCCAAGAAGTGAAATTACTATCCTAAAGTGCTTTAAATATTTTCAATGTTATTAGATCTGAATATCTCCTAACACTATATATTATTCACACTTTCACACTTTTATTAACATTTTATGTTATTGGGATTTTAGTTTCAGGCAAATTTAGCAAGCGACAATGGCATCTTGCTTTTTCTATTAACACCCATCATGGATGTTCATGATCTTTCTATGTCGTTTTCCCTTTGAAGTATTTCTATAGTGATTTACTACTTTCTGCTTTTTCCTTTATATGTTTATTTTATATAACAGGAATTTCTTAATAAGAAAGAGTAACATTTTATCACATGTAGAGAGAATATATTTTTCCTAATTTGCATGACATATTTGTAATGCATTATCTAACTTACTATTTTATAATTATTTGCACATCAATTCAGAAAATAAACATAGAGATACTCCTTGTGTATCTGAGATCAGAATTTTAAAAGTATTTTCTTCCTAGGTTTTATCTGCAGGCTTTTTTAAAGAGCAGATATTTCAATTTTGGTTGGCTGCACAGCTGCACATTTGATACTTACCCAGTTTTTGAGGTTCACATTATACTCAATTCTTACACACACACACACACTCACACACACACACACACACACACACACATACATATAATTTGGAATTTGTTTGAAGTATAGCATGTTCTAATGTCCTGTTTCTACTCATCCAGGTACAAGGCTTATTATCTCAGTATCTCTGTGGGTGGCTCTTCCTTCCCACTTATCTGCAGAGCCAATTTCATTATGGTTCACTTCCAGTATACCATCAAATTTACAGTCAAATTTTCAGAAGGAGGACATCGCTGTCCCATGGTATCTCAGCTTTCAAGAACTCTTTGCATGACAAACTATTTCATCAGGACTTTCTAATTTTTCAGTAAAAATTCATAAATGTAATTCACACAAATTTTATTATTTTCATGTATAAATAGAACTCTGGTTCTTTAGCTACCCTTCTCAGAGATAATTTCTGAAATATAACAAAGCTGTGGATTCCGTGGACCTTGAAAATCTTTTGAGCTATTACTATATTATCACTCTCCTATAATAAAAACATCTCTAACACAGGTTTTATTCTTGTCGTATTGTATTCATTAAATAATAGTAATGAAAGCAGTTATTATTCACTCATACAAAGCTTGCTATTTGTTAGCATTGTATTATAATTGTGTATATTTGTTTTGGGGTTTTGAAACATATTTTTCATTAATTAGGGACTGCTTCATTGACATTTAGCTGACTAAAACATTTATATTCAATATAAAAAATGAATATTGAAAATAAAATCTTAGGAGCTTGTGAGATAAATGATATGTATTTTTTCTTCTTTAGTTAATAAATTACATTGCTAGATTTTAAATATTGAACCATTACTTTAATGTTATAATAAATTACATTACATTGTAAAATACATAATTTTCAATATATCATTGTATTTATCTTTTCATTTGAAAAATATCGATTCTCTTAATTATATTGGTAGTTGAAAAATTAAATTGATGGGCAAGTATTTTTGTTATCTTTTGTCTTGTTTTTTCTTGGTTTACCTATTCTATACTTGGTTTTAATATTAGCATTGTAATATTTTTAAGGCATGAATTTTGGCTTCTCTCCTTTAGATGTACAGAAAGGGTTTTAATTACAGAGGCATTATATGTTCTTTACAGGGTTGATAAAATTCGTACATAAGACCATCTGAACTTGGAGTGTGTGCATGTGAGTGTTTCTACTTTGTAGGAAAGACTTATAAGTTAGGATTTTGAATCTTTTGAGTAGTTGAGGAACTTTTTTCATTTTAATTTTAATAAAATTGTCCTCTATTATAGAAAAGCAAGTCATCATTTGTGCTTCTCTAGAAAAAAAATTACATACATTTTTCAAAAATATTGAAAATTTTAAGATGATTAGATTACTAACATAAAGTTATATTTTTCAAAACATAAAATAATTTAAAAATACAAAGGCACTGATTTAAACTCGAATTATGAAACTCCAGAGCCAAGGGAATTACTGCTCATCAAAAAAAAAAAAAAATTAAGGCTTACATGAGATATGTGGACAGGAGAAAATACTTTGAGACGTCTACTGCTTATACCATTTGGGGAGAGAGGTCTCTTTAAAAAAAGAATTTCAAAGTACAAATACATATTTTTTCAGTCTAAGCTTTATTACTCCATAGGAAATCCACTTCTGAGATTCAGGTGAAAAGCAGTAGACAATGTAGAAAATGATCAGTTTGTGTCAATTGTTACTGAGAAGTTAGGCAAAGAAGATTGAAGATTGGCATTGCATTTGCCAAGATGGAAGCCTTCGATGACCTTGTCAAGGCTGACTATCAGAGGGTGGTAGGACTATAAACCTGACTACAAATTTTTGGGGAGAAAGGGAGGTAAATGGAGACAACCTCTTGAAGGAAAGTTGGTGGGGTGGGGCAGGTAGGGGAACCAGAGCTGTGCGGTGGATCTAATTGTCCCTGCTGAGTCATGCTGCATGTTGGAGGAACTTCATGGAATCAGTGAAAAACAGAAGATTCAGATTTAAGTAGTAAAAAGAAACTAAACTGAAAGCAACTCGGTCTTTAACGGAGGAAAACTTTATGCCTTTAACCAGATGGCAAGATGCAAGAGTAGAAAAGTTGATAGATTTAGAGAAAAGATAAAGGAATGCTCCTAAATCCTTATGCTTTCTCTCATTGTTTTACTTCTGTCATTTTCAAATTTAGGATTTTGTTACATCTGGTGTCATGGTACAAGCTAAGGGCTTATTGTTATATTTTCTCATATAGGTAACCTTTTTTTCCTGAACAATTCCTTCTTGATACATGACAATGCCACCTTTGCCCTATAGAAAGTTACCTCATCTTTCAAAATTTATTTGCAAAATCTTTCTTCTATTCTTTTAGTGAATTGTGACAGTTGCATTGCTATAATTGCCACAGCTTCACGGTAAGTCTTCTTAACTGGTAAAACAAAATGTCTCTTAAAATTTCTATGTCAAATTGTCATTCTTAGACTTATTTTTTAATTATCCAAATATTGTCCATGCTCATGATGATATTTTCCCCTTTCTTGTTCCCAGTTTTCCTTTTATCATTTTCCTTGATTACACTTGCCAATGAATTTTGCAATTGTTTGACTATCTTTTTTTCTTTTTAGTAAAAAAGTTCTGGTTTTTAATAAATATATTTTCCCTGATGTTCATTTTAGTTTTCTTTTAAAAAACATTCACTGAGTAGAATATTTAAATATTATAAAATGGCAAAAGTCAAATAATAAAATTAAGCATAAAAAAAGAAAATAGCACATATCGAATGCAAATTGTTTCAAAGTTTTCTTCATAATTAGTGGATCTTATCACATTGAGTCATAGTAGTAGATAGGTCTGTAATCATCTTCTGTAGGTACATATATCGCTTAAAGTGCAACAAAAATAGTTTTATTCAGTAACATCTGCCTCATAAACCCCAAACTGCCATCATTCTCCATTCAGACGCAAACTAACATTGAAGTATAGGATATGAAGGATGATGTGTCAAGATGGGCAAACTTTTTTCCTAATTTAGTTGCTTTGCTGCTATGTAAACCTTGTCTCATCTCCATCCACCATCTTTTAAATTTTATTAACTGGCAATCTTTCTAAAAAAAAAAAAATCCTAGTATCAGAAGAAACCCAAAAGAAACCCAAAGATTAACCAAGTTCAACCTTCCCTTTGATCCCAGAATTCATCTGAAGTTTTCTAAGACACCCTGATTTTTTGTTCTTCCAGGGTCAGAGAACTCTAGTGCTCTGGAGCCTCTAAGAAATGTAGCTTTTGCCTGTAAAACTACTTTAATTTTAAACACACTCATTAATTAAAGTTTCTGGTCTATATGATCATCAATCTCTTCTGAGTTTTCCACCTTTTTCCAAATTACCCATCCCCAATTTTACCAGTCATATGTTTCAGAGCATTTTGTGAGAACTTTAGTCATTGTGATTGGTTCCTCTGCCATGTTTTTCAGGATACTTCTAACCTTTAAAGTAGAACAGCCAGAGGCAACCATGCACCCAGAAACCATCATTTTCCAACAATGTAGATCTCAGCATTATCACCTGCTCTACAATTGCATTGTTTTAGTAACACAACCTGAGCTGTTGGCCAGATAGACCAACAATAGTATCACTTTTTATGTAACTATGTTACTACGTAGTTCCCATTTTTAGCTTTATTGTATTTTGGTTTTAGCTCTCTAAACAAATGAATTGAAAAGAGCATGAATTCACTTCTAGTTTATATCACTTCAGCTCTGCATTCTTAAGAAATGTACTTACCTATTCCAAGATTCAGTGTGAATGTTGTGTTAATTAACAAATGTACTTACCTATTCCAAGATTCAGTGTGAATGTTGCGTTAAACTGTGATAATGTCCAGTGATTTGCCTTTGTTCTTAAATTAAATAACACATATAAAAGAAAAACCAGTATGATATCAAAAGTATAGACCCTTTTCTTTTTGTTCAATATATTGTCTTGACTCGTGTCCTAGACCATCTTCTGTTTTAGGATGCATGGGTATTTTAATTCACTGAATTCAGTAATCTTAACAGAGCTTTGTCATCTTTAAATTTTAACATGCTTTCACAATATTATTTATATTATTGACAATAATTCTAATAGGATAAGGGAAATAGTTAACATTTCTCATAATAAAATGTCCAAGTTATTATTAAGCAGTTTTCTTACTTGTGAAAAAACAAATAAAATGTCTGGAATTAAGCAAAGCACAAACTCTTTCCCTTGTATAAGATCTAAAGATGTAGATAATAGTAACATTATGTAGAGTCCAAGTTATGCCTAATTATGACTATTTTAATGTTCCCTTTGACTCTGTAGTAGACTACAAAGATATCATTGTCTCTATTTTTTTAGCTGAGCTTGAAGATCACACAAATAGCAGCAATGTACACCCTTTTTTGAATAATCACAAATCTTTATTTCTGTTACAAATTACCAAAGTTACAAAGTCTAGAATATGAAAGGTTTGTACTTTGGTATAAATACCTTTTTCCATACAGAAAATATGCAGTTAAAATATTATTTAGTGTCACTATATGCCTAACCTTGTTCTTGTTATAGAAGTTCTTTCTTTGTCCAGTGAATTTTTACTGTTTAATCTGCTCATTAATTAGTTTCTAAGTGGTAAATATTTCACGCGTCAGATAGACTGTTGTGTCGCAACGTTCAAGAAACCCTTACTTTTGTTCTTAGTGGCTCCAAATCATAAGAGTAGTTATGCTTGCATACAGGATAAGCAAAAATAGAGCTGTAAATTGAAAAGAAACTGATGCTGAATTTTCTGTCATATGTCGGACTGAAAAAGTTACGGCCACTGTCAATAATAAATATTTGTTAAAATAGAAAAAAGTATCAAAATACAGACCTCAGTACCATTTGCAATATCAGTTGTCCACTGGTCAAGACAGATTGTGTGCCTTGTGGATGAGGAAGAACTAACTTTATAATGTTATTTACACTAGAATGAAAATGACAAAAGAAAGTGATCTGTTGTGGTTGTTTGAAAGTAGAGTACTATGACTAATAAAAATAGAGTCTTACATGCTAATGAGACTGTATAAGGTATTTAAAAGAAAAGAAACTGTGTTTTTCCCCCTAAATAACAAGAGTAGGACAGTTCTTCACTAAAGCTGGGAGTATGTAAAAGGGTCACAGATTTTTAGGAATTAAAACCAGAAACTTGATTTGTGCACCTTTATTTTTTATGTCTATTATATTTTCCCATCTGGATATTGCAAGTTCTTTGCAAGACTGAAGAAATCGACACTACTGAAATAAAAAGTGAGTGTTTAGAAAGCAAAATGATATACTAGGCATGAGAGTGCAAGAGATTACCTGGCGAGTGAGATAGATTTTTTTTTTAAGGCTGAAAGGTTGAATCTGTAACATCCCTTTATAACTCAGGCAGAAGAGGATTCAGAGATGCAGTGTTGTAGTGGCTAATGAGGCAAAGGAATGACCAAGGGAAGAATATTGCAAATGCTGAAATATCATTGACAGTACTTATTTGATTTTTATCTATTAGTATCCCCAGAGCTGAAACTCAAAATACTTAAACTTGTTTAATTTCGATGCTTGCTTACACATTGTACTTGGTGCAACCAAGATGATATCCATGCAAATGAGACCAGAGGTATGTGCTACTGATCAGTCTTTGCTTTGACCCTTCTGTCATCTCAACCCTAATGTTCATTAAATGCAAACTCTTACTCCTCATCTCTGCCACCCATATAGTAGAACTAGACCGGCAATTCCAGCAAGATAAAGCAGGGAAATAAGCATGCCAGTTCACAAGTTTATAAATAGCCACTTGTGATGTTAGAGGCTAAATGCGCTTAGATATGTGTGGTCACATTGCTTTGTGTTTGTGGAACTCATTTTCTATAACCTAGACCAACAGAGCCAACAGGAGGGGAAACACACAGGTATAAGGTCAGTTCAAGGGTTCAGCAAAGTGCTCAGAGTGATGGAATCAGCAGATAACATACTTGACAGGTTGCTAAGATACCTTAATCTGGGAAAATAATCAGAATTAAGTTTTTGTTAAGGGGTTTATCATTCCTTATCCTGATCCATTGATAAAGAGAGTCTATAGGAATCTTAGCTTTGCAATTATAGGGTTGGAATAAATGGGGGCAAGTTAGAAAAAGGGTTTGAGAGTGAAAGATAATAGCTTAAGAATTTGAGAAGTCACTTAGGTAGAGTCATCTTGAAATTGCTTTAGGAAGTTTTAGTCATTTAGAAGATTTTCCCTTTGTGATTTTACTTTTGTAAAGAAAAAATACCTAAGCAATAATATTCTTTTGTGTGGTTTGGCACCTGGAGAATGAGTAACTGTTAAATAATTATAAAATTAATTTATTTAAGAAAAAGGACAGTAATAAATCTTACTTAGAAATATTCTTTGGAGAGTTTGGTGCTGCACATTGCACACACTAGCACGTCATTTAAGATATTTACTTTTTATTTAAAAAGAAAAGATGCTGCTTCCAAGCTCAATCATTAAGGACGGTGTCAATAAACAACACTGTGCAGATTTTGAAAAAAATACAAATTTTCATTTGTACCTATTAACTATTGAAGATAGCATGAATGTCCTTTATTCCAATTCAGTTGCTTATACCTTTTCCCCATTTGCTAGTATTTATTCTTTTTCTTGCAGTTGAAGGGGCCAAAAGTCACGTGGTTAGGGATATACTTCTTTAGATTCATTGGTGTTAAGTTACAGATAATGGCAATTGACCACCAGAACAATTAAGTGTACATTTCCTGAAACCAAGTAAAATATCATAAATAATCATTACAATATTACCAAAATAAGACAATTAACCTTTTTATATTATTACCTAATCTGTAGTGCATATTCAATGCACTACGCTAATAATGTGCTACTGCCAAAAAAGGAAAACTATTTACCAATCCAGCATCCAGTCCAGGAGGATGCATTACCTTTGAATATATATATATATATATATATATATATATATATATATATATATATATATATATATTTAGTCCTTTTAAATGCAGAATATTTCTTCAGTCTTTGTTGACATTTCTGAAAGCACATAGGGTGCTTTCTAATAGCAATAGAGACATGTATAAACACACAAAACATAAATGCATCCATATGTTTGTGAATTCTGCCTTTATCCGCTGTGAGGAAGAGGAAGCCATGGCGTCTCTCCTGCCACATGCACACCTAGCGCTGGGATCTTGGTTTCTAAGTATCACTACCCCACTCCTCCCCCCCCCCCAAAAAAAATAGCAGCAATCCTTAGAGAAATAGCCAGTTACTGCACCAGGCTTTATATTCTAATGGAAACAAAAAAAGTTAAACAGGAAATCATCAAACTGCAAAAAATAGTTAGAGCTCATGAGAGTTTTTTTGTGAAACATGAAAATGTGATATAATGTTAATAAGAGAGCAAGATGCCAACTTTTGTGGTAGAAACTAAGGAAAGACATTGAGTGTCATTTAGACTGAGACCCAAAGAACTGGAAAAGGTTAGCCACGTCACATGAGGGATATGGGAAAGAGCAGTAGACATAAGAAACAGAAAGTTAAAAGGCAGGGCATTGATGTCTGCTCACAGAAAACAGACAAGCACCATGTCTACAGCACAGGCCTGTGCGTCACAGGGACAATCCCTGGGTGGCCGGGGAGGAGGTGATCATGTGTATCTGCTCAGTTGCAAAGATAGGCACAAGCTAGTATGCCAAATAATTCAGACTTTCTTCTTGGTGAAATGGGAAAGCTTCAGGAAGATTTAGAGTGGGTAGTGACATGATCTGACTTATGAGTTCCAAAGATCACTCTGGCTGCTTGGTAAAAAATAAATTAGAAAGGCTGTGAGAACAGAGCAGGGCCACCAGACAAGAGACTCTTATGAAAGCCCAGGCGAGAAATAATGGCTGCTTGCACAGGGGTGGTGTCAGGAGAGATAAAAATATATGGATGGATTCAAAGTACATTTTAGAGTTACAAATGCCAGGATTTATGTTAGATTAAATGTGTAATGTGGCTGAGGAAAGGGGAGGGTTAAAGGACAATGGTCAGGTTTCTATCTTGGGATTAAGTTTAAAAAACAAAATCAACAGCGCTGTTCCGAACATGTTTTTGTTAGGTGGTTTGGACATCAAATTGAAATATTAAATAATCAGAAAAAAACTGCCAAAATAGACTCAAGATCCTATGAGATTTTCCTTTTTTCAAGATGAAGATAAAATACTTAACTGAGAACATCTGCACCATTTCACTAAGACTAAGAAGTTAGATATTAGTTATCATAGGATTTTTCAGCAAATTTAAATGACTCCTTGTGTACTTAAGAGAAGTATGAAGACTTCCTACAATAATTTATAGAGAAATCAGAAAAAAGTATTTTCTAAGATACTCTAAAAATACACTGAAAATAAAAGAATATAAGTTAAGTCTTATAAATAATTTTCTGAGCAAGAGTATTCCAAATACTGATTTTTTAAGGGTTTATGAAAGTTTCTTCAGTTGAGACATTAAAGTAAGGTTATATAAACTCTCTTTTAAAAGCAGAAATATCCATCACAAAGAAGATGGAATATATGTTGTAACAATGTTTCTATAGTGTTACTAGTATTTATGAAACCAAACCCAGTGAATTAAATGTCTTCTTTTTTAAAGTATTCTTTGTATAATTTCTTTTAATTAGTGGAAGTAGAATTAAGAAATATCCCAGGAGTTAGAGTGCTTCCCTAGAAAACCTAAGCCCCGAGTTCTATTCTACAACACCATGTATTCCAGTGACGGTGGTGCATGTCTCTAATCCCAGTACTTAAGAGTCTGAGGCAGGAGGATTGGCATGTCTTTGAGGCCAACCTGGACTACATAGTGAGACGATTAGCCTGGCCAAAAAAAAAAAAAAAAAAAAAAAAAAAACAAATAAAAAAAAAAAAAAAAAAAAAAAAAAAAAAAAAAAAAACCCTATCTAAAAAAAAAAAAAAAAAAATTGGAGGTCAATTTAAATGGCCAGTGTAATTTTTTTAAATGCCACTTCTGAAAATTTGCATGATGCTAGTAGAAAACAGAAAGGGCATTTCTTGTGCAAAATGGGGATGTTTCAAAGAGAGGCAGAATAAAACAGATTACCAATTTCACAAAAAGGAGACTATTTGCCTCTACTCGAAAGAAGGAGAATTAAATTCTAGAAGACTATAATGTACCATTTGCTGAAAAAATGTTGTAGTAGTAAATAAATAAATTTGATCTTAGTTTCAAATAATTTGTATTCCAACATAACTCTCATAAACACAGTGCATGCAAATGTGTTTTGAGATCTGGTAAATTATTTTGATTTTTAAAATTAAATACTGATATTATAACGTTTATGGTTTCTCATACTGGGAATTCTACTTTTATAGAAGTTATATAGAAGTTATGTGGAAAAATTACATTCTTGACACAGGGCTTTAATGTAATTTTTTAAATTGTTCGTAAGCATTTCAAATGTTTTTCAGCACAAGTATCTTTAATATACCACTTCTGTGATGGCAATAATATCAATTCATTGCATGGTATTTCTTATATATCGATATCACAAATTGTTTCCAAAAGCATTTGAAACAGAGTGTAGCATTATGAATCTGAGAAGTGAGGCATGTCTGTAATAGTGTAGCATTTCACCTTAGTAAAGGAAAGACGTGAGAACTGTTTAAATGTCATGAAGAAAAGCATGAGAAAAATCAATGCTGAAATGAGTAATTGAATGATGTTCACTGGGACTGAGTAGGTCATCATTAGGCATGACACGGTGGCAATGAAATTCCTAGAGTTAGTCAACCTAATGTCTGTGGCATCCAGTAAAACTAGAAATTGCCTTGACTATTTAAATTTACATAGTGTGCTAAAGAGTAGAATATAGGCACATGCTGCCACGAAGCAAAGGAAGATGGGAAATATAAACAATAAGATAGTCCAGTAACAAATATGACTTGTGCAAGGCTGTAATTACAAGACACTATGATTCCGAGAAACTCAGAAAACTGCTTTATAACCAAAAGGGCACAGGCCTCATGACAGTGTGAAAAACAAAAGCCAACACAATCATAACAGTACTTGAAATAACTCCTGGGTCACGTGCTTATGACAAAAGTTCTACAAAGGAACGTGGGAGCTGACGCATTCATTATTTCGTACGTGGGAGCTGACACATCGCCACCGTCATCGGAGTATCCTTGTGTACATTCAACTTTGTATTAGGCAAGCAGAAAGCAAGCTTCCACTTTAGATGCTTCACCACGTGACAAGTTCCCTGTGAATAGATGGTTGTGTCCTTCTTCCATTTTCTGTCACGTTGCGTCCAAGTAATGAAAAGAAGAGCGGTACTGCAGGCCACTGCTGTCCAGGCTCTGGTCACGCTGTGAACCTCTCTATTCTCCAACCACATCCGGATTCTGTATACGATAGAAAACAAACTGCAAGGATTATATGCAATATTTCTCAGAACACAAAACACATTTCAAGACAAAGCAGATGACAAGTAGCAGAGGCAATTAGGAAAGGATTGTCCTGTGTAGCGCCACAACGAATCTCTGCACGACCCTTTCTTAGTGTTGCTATTGGTTAGAAGGAACACGCCTTTATCTTTTCAGTCAAAAACAATTGCACTTTAACAAATAGAATATTGATTTCAAAGCCCCACCCACACAGTGATCTCTCCTGGACATACGCCCCAGTGCGAACTCCTTGCTCTAAATATGTGCAGACGAGAGTCAAAGACAAGTGCCAAGAGTGTTTTTCCAGGATGTCATCTTCATCCCTACAGGCACTCTGTTCCTTTTAATACCACATTAACAGCTAAAGGAAAGGGAGCAACTGAGCACTATCGTTTGGTCATTGATGCATTATATTTGTTGCTAACTGCAAACTTCTAATCTCATTTTGTGTGGTGTTCTTATGTGTATACCTCCTTATGACCTTTAATATGTGATACATTCAGTTGTGCTATTTTTTAACATCCAGTTAATTTTTCTAACAATACTCTTTCTCACTCTCTTATTCTCACATTGGCTCTGGCTCTGTCTCTGTCTCAATCTCTCAGAGTTTAGGCTGGTTTCTAAACCTGAAAAGTCAGCATTCACTGCTTCTATTGACCAGGCCAAGGAAAAGTGAGAGTCTGCTACTACCTGCACCCCAGTGGGGTGGTTGGTTGGTTAGTTGGTTGATTTGTTTTTGTTTGTTCTTTTTCTTCTTTGAAACAGGGTGTCACTGTAGTTCAGGCTTGTCCCTGAACTCACTGTGTAACCAAGTCTCCAATGTTTTGTACAAGAAGTTCCAGCTTAGTATCACTCGGGCATTAAATTCTTTTCTGCAGTTCTAAGAATAAATGTATTATGAAGCTACCCATAACATTATTACATTTTTATACAAAAAGCAACTTGTTTGTCAGAGTAATTACACACACACCGACACGCAAGCACACACTCACACACCTGTACTCCTTATTGTTGTCAGTGTTTGAAAACTAGTGCAATATATTTCAGGAATTACATTTTCAAGATCAAATTTATCTGAGGTATCTGATCCATTTTATCCCTGAATTCTATACTCAAGTATTTCTACAAAGACCTAAAATAAATTATTTTAGAGATACGTCTGTGTCAGAGAAGACAGAAATAATGTCCTACAGCACTAGTACCACATATTTTTTAGATAGATTGTTACTGAAGAAAAATTACAGTTTGGATAGAAAAAGCTCCAGAAAATGTAACTTAAAATTTTTCTAACTGACAAAAATGTCCTCTAAATGACAAAGAAAAGTAACTTCTAAAGGCCTTTATAGAATTTAAAAGAAATTCTACCTAGCTCTGAAAAAAAAAACTTTTTTTGAAATAAGTTTGATTAAAGAAAGTTATCTTAATAATTATAGGTGTCTCCTAGCATGTAAGACTTTAAAATAAAACCCAGAAGCGTATTTCTAGTGAAAGTTCAAAAATTTTTGCTGGACCGTGATCAAAAATTAATTATAGTTTAAACAGAGTCAATTTATTTCTACCTACCTCAAGGTATGCTAGAATAATTACTTCGCTCCGAAAAGATTAACTGTGGCAGAAAAAAAAAACAATCATATTTTGTATATTTTATTACACATTTGATCCACATTCGTACATTTTACAAATCATTTTTATATTTTTAATTTATCCATATTTATTAGCATTTTAGAAGAGTACTTTTATATTCTAAAACATAACTTCTGTTGAAAGTACTAAGCATATTCATCATTATTTGTATGTATGCAAAAATAAAATAATATGCAAGTTGACATAAAATAAATGATATGCAATCTAAGGCAAGTTGTCATCTGGTATTTGAACACTAGTAGCAAAATCACCAGAGTGGAATTCATAGTTGTAACTCTCCACTGTACTTTCAAGATGCTCAGTCAGCATCCACAAACTTAATTTCACTTGGTGAGCTTATTAAGAAAAAGGTTCCAGAATATTTTCCAACTACTTGAACTGGATGTGGACCAAGGTAAAACAGATCATTTCTAAAAGCAACCTCTTATCCAATGAGCTGAACCATTACAGTCTCTGTTCTTAGGAGCCACCATTTAAAATAAGTAAGCAATCACTTTGATATGTCTAGGCAATATTTATTTTTAATATTAGTCCATTTCTTTTAAACATAAAAACAAACTGATTAATTCTGTTTATTTTATGGATTGAATAATAATGCCCTCTCAAATAAGCAGCTGAGACCTAAAAATTTTCTTACAACCTAGTTTCCAGAACAAGTAGAGAAATTTTTTTAACCTCTTCTTCATCTTCCAGCAGGTCATGCATAATTGTTGATAGTATCTTGTGACCACTCGTAATTAACTTTCCTCAGGAAAACCCTCCAGTAGTTACATGAATGACTTTACCTCATTATTTAAAACATCAGTTTTAAGTACTGGATACTGTCTTGCGATCTTTGGCAAAGAAGTCAAAACCATTCACTGGAGAAAGGACAGTCTCTCTAACAAATGATGTTGGGAAAACTAGTTAGCCCCATGCAGAAGAATGAACCAAGACTGGTACCTTTCACTTTGTACTAAGACCCAATGGAAATAGATCAAAGCCACCAAAACAGAAACTTACTGGAATATAAAATAGCTAAGACACTAGAGTACACAGAGGCAGGAAATGACCTCCTGAACAGAGCTCCAATTGCTCGCTACGTTAAACTAAAAGTATTTTACACTGCAAAGGAAATAATCAGGAGAGTGAAGAGACAACACACAAAATGGGGGAAAAAAACCTCAAAATAAAAGATACAATCAAAAATGGACAACAGAAATGAATAACTACTCCTCAAAAGAAGTACCAGTGGGCAATAAGTGCACGAAAAAATGTTCAACATCATTGGCCTTTAGAGAGATGCAAATGAAAACATCACTGAAATTATATCGTACTCTAACAAGAATGGCATCATTAAGAAGTCAAAAAACAATAAACATTGACAAAGATGCAGACTAAAAAGAAATGCTTCCTACCACTACAACCTCTGTGGAAATGAGTTTGGAGACTCCTCAAAAAACCAAAAATAGAAATCCCATTTGATCCAGCTACATTGTCTTGGGCATCTTCCCAAAAAAAAAAAAAAAGGAACAGCATTATATTACAAGGATACACAAACATCTATGTTTTTAGCAGCATGACTCATAGTCGCTAAATCCTGGAAAGAGCCCACGTGTCCATCAACAGATGAGTACCTAAAGAAACTGCAGTATACATGAATAGCAGAATATTGTGTTGCCCTAAAGAAAGATAGATCTGAAAGTGTTTTTTTTTTTTTTAATGGCACACCCTGAGACAGTAAGGCCAAAGTAAACCAGACATAAAGGGTCAAGTCTCTTGGTCTCTGACTTAGGTAATAAAGCCAAAATAAATGAAAAGAAGAACAAAATATAAGACAGTGTGTTCAAATAGGAACATAGACTTCTTAGGGAGGGGAAAAGGACTAGAAGTGGTGGGAGGGAGCCAATTAGGGGGAGCAGCAGAAAAAAAGGAGGGGGGTTAAAAGCAATAGACATGTGCACCGATTTATTAAAGTGTATGTAATCAGTCTGTAAATAAATTAGTAGCATAAACATACACATTTCTAAAAATGAAAATACAGTCTTTTGCTTAGATGCAAATACAGTGTTCTTTTCTGGTGACTGAAATCAAGTTGTTGAATGCTGACTAAGGACACATCATTAAGCCTCTTTATAACTCACTTTCTCTATCATAATGTAGGGATAATAATTGCATGTACTAAGGATAAAAAGTAAATCATACATTAAAATGAAAGGCTTCTAATAATCTCTGACTACAAGAAGTGCTCAATGCGTAAATTTTTGCTGTTTATCACACAGTGAAGTATTAACAATTTGAAATTAAAGTCATTGTTATCTTTCTCTTCTCCAAATTTCTTTAATATTTATGAATTTAACACTTAGTATGTGGCAATTTTTTCCTATTACATTATATCAGTGTTATTTCATGATTCCTCTTCCTTAAAAAAAAGTTGAGGTAAAAATGTTTTGAAAAACACAGAATAAATTTAAATAGCATTCTTCATGTCATGTGTAATGAACATTTTAATTTTATAATAGTATCTAGGCAGCTTTCCTTAATTCCTACTTCATCAGAAAATCAATTCCCTTCCCATCACCTTTTTGAAGTAGTTTTCTCAATGTTACTTTTTTAAAAACTTAGTGCTTACTTAATTTTTAACTGTTTGAATTTTGGTTGTATGTACATTCAAGGGACACGATTGGCTCTCTAGCAACTTTTATATCTTATCTTTTCATGACACGTTGTTTTGAGTTAGCTAGGCTATAAGGATATTTTTATCTTTATACATCAACCTGCCTTATCCATTGAGAGTTGGCTGGTAGAATCACCCCCTTCTCATGTGCTTTTCAACTCCACCCATGTGGGGTTCCTCTAAATAAAGTGCCTCTACTGTTGTTCACAATCTCTTTGAATATTTGCATTTGTTTTCTGGCACTAGCAGTTAAGAAAGCAGAAATTCTTGACTATGTAATAAAGTCACTGGCACTCTCATCATTGTCCTTTGCCACTTTCCAGTCCAGAATTATAGGCTCCCATTCAAAATCTTAATTTGAGAACTAGACTTTGAGAAAATATACTTACCTGATGGAAATCTCATTAGATCTCCAGAAATTTCAAAATAGGTGATCCCCTATCTTAACTATGAGTCAGATCATTATGTGATCTCACTCAGCAAAACTTAAATTTCTCAAGGACTCAAAGAGAATAGATTTATGGAGAAGCTGGGTGAAATCTCCTAGCCTTCTCCCCCACCCCCCCCCCCAAAAAAAAAAAATCTCTTAAGCTACATTTTCAAATAGCTGCAAAGTGGGAATCTCGTGTATTAGGAACAATAATAAATTTATATGACAATACATTTTGTAAGATTGTTGCATTTCTACTTGCTAAATTGTGATTTGTATCTACAATGTCTCTCTAAAGCTTTCCGTGTTTTTTGGATGCTTTGTATTTCATATGCCGTTAGGAAGCTGGGCTTGGTTGGGATGGATGGATTACTGGTGTGATGTGGTGAAAAACAGACATACGGTAGATGAGATAACAGGTGTGTGTCCTGGAGGGATACAAACTCTTACCCCAACTTCATCTGGGGGCCACTGATTGTTCCTTTTGCAATGCTGTTCTCTGCCAGCCACCCATTAATGGACTGAGACTTTCTGAAACTGTGAGCTAAAAAAAATTTACCCTCCCTTAATTTGTAGATGATCTGTACTCTGTCCCAACAACAAAAAAAGCAACTAAGACATACTATTAGGGCATTTCACAATAAATTGGTCTTTAAATTGTTATTTGCATATGGTTAATTTATTGAGATACAAATATACACACACATGCATGCATAAGTGCATTTACATAAAATCATTACAAAGAGAATACCTTGAATAAGATAGTTTAAATGCTGAATCAGAAGATTTTGTTGGTGTAAATTGCTAAAAAGGAGCACATGAAGAAGTAAAAAAGCTCTTTTTAATAACAACTCTATTTTGCTTGAAATATAGAAACCAAAATAAATCAGATTGACTTTCAAACTAAAGAATCCACCTGATCTTCGAATTAAAAATGTGGCATTCCTGGCTAAGTGGGTCAGAGTTCACTGCCAATTAACCCTGTGCCACTCCCGTCAGCTTTACCTCCCACGGCACCAGGAACCATTTTCGATTGTGACGGGATGGGGCCTGGGTGCTCAGCAACAGCACAAGTCCGAAGAGCGATTCACAGCCTGGCATTCTGTAGGAAGCACGATGTAATTGAAGATGAGGATTGAGAAACAAGGGAGAGTTTTCTAAGGGTGGTTTTTGCCTTAAGAGCTCCTTTTCCACTTCATGTCATACAAGGGGAATATTTTGGAGTGAATACCTCAGGTTCATACGACTGCCACCATTTCATTAATTTCTCATCAGAAAGAAATAGGCCTCAACATCTCATCGTACAGACTCTAGCTTCACAACGTGCAAAGCCTTCGTCTGTGCACAGCCACAGCATCGTCACTGACGACAAGCACAGTTCCATGCAAGGTGCACTCAGATTCGACATTCAGCAAGTAAAGTCGTGCTGATTTAGTGGATCGTGCTACCTGTTTGAAAGAGCGAGACAGGAAGAATCCTTTCTCCAGAATAGTGCTTTCCCAAATACAGCTCGCAAGCCAAGGACTGCAATACCTGAGGCAGAGTCAGCTGATGCAGGGTGAGCCTGTTTGCAGAACATGCCACCCTAGCCAAGGATCTTGTGTTTCTGGGCTCAAACGAAGCGTCATCTGCCATGAGTCATGTCAGGCAACATATTAGGTACCGCTTAATTTACTTGAAACCCAATTTTTACGAAAGAAAATTAGCTTAAATTCAGTATTTTAAATGTAAATTATGATCTGAGAAGATAAAATCCACTTTGGGAGGAAATGTAGATTCAAACACATTTCCCCTAAATTATCAAACTATTTTAGACCTTTTACGAGAGGAATATGGAGTATGTAGCAAGTCTTCAATCAGATAAATAGAAAACTAAAAGAAAAGAATAGTAACAGCCATCGTTGCCGTAGGGATAGCTCTCTTTTTGTCACAGAGGAAGAGTCTCATAAAGCTTCGTTAATAGCCAAGAAGCACATCAGTCTTTCCCCTAGGCAGCCTTAACTAATGTGCTCATCTTTATTATAGAAGCTTTTAATTGAACATATTTAAAAAACCAGTGCAAGCTTAAATATATTTCTATTTTTACTTAATTCTAAGTTAGTGCACAAATCCAGCACTATGGTTCATTTAAACCAATACATTATACATTTAAAAATCAAATTAATTCTTTAACACATTCAAAATCTTTGCTTAACATCTTACTAAACTCTTCTATAAATTTCTTTTTTTGGCTTTGACATTTATCAGATACTTAGAGAAACTGAAATGATAAGAGTATATCTAGAAATGCACGTACACAGAAAAAACTGAAGCCAGTACATGTATTTATATATATACAAATACATATATGTATATATATATATATATATATATATATATATATATATATATATATATGTGAATAATGTTCTATGTAAGCTATGTGCAAAGTAAGATATTCTTTTTGTATTCATAAACCACATGTCTTAATAAGGTATTCTACTTCTTATTCAAAACTACTGTAAAACTTTATAATTATGCTAATTGTACCTCATGCTTGCTATTTTCTGAGTGTTTACTTATTTGCCCAATCCTGTGTATGTTACTAGCACGCACCAACACTGTCAGCCACATCTTTGCCTTTTTCGCCCGTGTTCTGGCTGCATGGATCAAATCCTTGATTCGGCCCCAGGGTGAACAGAAGGGACCATGTTAACCTTTTCCAATATCGTTTGAATTGCATTGAGGAGTGCCAGGACTTTCCCGGTTTGCTGGATGTAATTGGAGTCTTGTTCTTCAAGACAGAGAGTGTAATCTCTATTTCAAACTTCCTTTTTTAACTTACAAACTTCTAAGGAAAAGGATCCATATTAGGAAGTCATACTACCAGCTCTAAATTTTCTTTCAAATGAAGCAGATGAGGCTTATGGAGTTTTAGATTTTATTACAAATCTTATTTCTAGTCTATTTTACCATCTTATAACTGTGAAAAACACCTACAGGATGGGAGGGAAACATGAGAAAAAAATGGGATGTTCAGCTTCATCTCCTAGAATTACAGGAAAGAAACTCAATGGAATATTCTACTTTACAGTATTGAAACTGAATCATCCAATTCTAGACATTTTATCTACTTGGCTTATTGAAAAGATACAATTTATTACAGATATTGTATGAGTCATTAAACTACTCACCAAGGTTCATTTAACGAAAAACCATCTCTGTGTATACTTATAATAGAGGCAAATAGGAAATCAGATTCTATAGTCATTCTCATTTTTAGTTATAATGTTTTCTTTTGTTGTCATGGGTCAGATATTTTTTTTAAAAAAATAGAATATGCCAATGACTTGTGAACTAAGTGACTTGCCCAATGTTGTAGAAATTGCGACTTGACGTTGATCAAGTTCTACTGGCTCTTTGTCTGGTGTACAAAACATAGAATACATTGTCTTCATACTGATTGTAAGTGATAAGAGGCTTTCTATTACTTCCCCATGGCATGTAGAATTCATGGATTCTTTGCATTTCTGAGGAGAAGCGCCTTTTTTCTATGCTACCCACATATGCATATATGCATGTGTGTTTTTATAATGAATTAAGACAGCATATCATTCAGAGAAAAATGACAAAAACGAAAAGAAAAGGCTACCAAACTTAAAATTTATTATTCAATAGGGAGGAACGAACTAAGAGTATTCAGCTTTTCAGAAATTGTATTCCAAATATAAGAAGGGATGTTTGTCCCCAAATAAAATCATATGATAAACACATGTGCTTGTAAAACAGCCTACTCTAAACCACGTACTGAAGTGGAAAGTGCGTTGAAGATGTATTTGATTTGATGAGCAATGTACAAATCTTAGTATATGTTCACAGCCTCATTAAATACATGGCAGCTTCTTTGGAACAACCAAACATGGTCACAAATTCCATATTCCTATTTCAGGAAACAGAACTACTGGGCAAGTTAAGCTTCAGGCACATACCAACTGTAAGTGTGACTGGATGGATGAGATTGGAACCTCATACTGCAGAGCCTGGGATGTTCCTTGAAAGCTTGAGGCAGAGTAAACAGCACTTACTTGGGAAATGCATTTGTTTATCTATTTATGACACATTTGAAACACTAAAGACATGAAATTGCCGATAATTCTTCTTCTATACCCTAAACTTACCTGAGGCTAAAGACCATTAGTGTGAAACTCTACTGGTTTCATGGAAGCAGATTTCATCTCTTCACACAGATGTGCGTGCGTGCGTGTGTGTGTGTGTGCGTGTGTGTGTGTGTGTGTGCAAGAAAGAGAGAGAGAGAGAGAGAGAGAGAGAGAGAGAGAGAGTGTACACACCTGTGTGGTGCCATCTAAATATTGGTAATTGTTTATATTAAAAGAATAAACTCCCTCATAGTACTCCCCTTTACTTCAAATACACTTATCTTGTTCTGCTTATCTCTTTGGGGAGCAGTTCTAGAAATCTTTTCTCATAAGTATGTTTGTGTTGTTGTGGTACCTCTGCTGAATTGATTTAAAACATTGACCTTCCATGTTTGTTTTGAGATTGTGGAGGAGTCCGAAATTACGAGATGCTAGAACTGGAGAATCAGGTAGATGAGGACTCACAGAGAGTGATATTTTATTAACTTGCCTTTCCATTGGGTAGTGCCCAACAACAGCATCAGTACGATTTTTGCCATACTTCATAAAGACACTCAGGAAAGAGGACTTCCAGAACTGCTTCAGAAAGTGGCAAGGAAGATGTGATAAGTGTTTTTAAAGTGAGGAAAATTAATATCTTCTATTGTTTTTTATTTCTGCACCTGATATATATTTCTGTCACACCTCTGATATATATTAATAGACTGCTTTCTTCTAAATTCCATCCTTACACCAGGCCTGTACCACTAATGTCCGAGCATTCTAAAGGTTCAGAACAAATTTTTCTCTGACTAGCATCTGGGAATCTCTGTGAGTATATGGATATATATATTTTTTTTTGCCTGGAGTAATCTCATAATATTTCTCAGTGTTAGACTTTCATTGTACTGATAACCTCTAAAACCTTAATGCAGAATATTCTGGATCATCTGGAGGACCCAAACTGCTGCATGATTTGCACTTACAAACAAATTGATGCCACATGGTATTTCTAAAGGAAGAAGGGAGATGGCTTTAATATATAAACCATGCACTTACTGCCAAATGAAGGCCAAATGCTGTCATGATTTACTGTACAAAAGAAGTTTTCACAGCAGTTCCCAAAGGGCAAACTGGGGTGAACTGAATCATCACATAATGCAGGGTAATGCAGACCTCGCCGGCTCCGCCATGGGGAAGACAGAGAAGGCAGCTCTGTGTGCCTGAGCTGCTGCCTTCCAGGCGCCTAACACAAGTGAAAGGGTGTCCTGGGTGGGGGGACTGCACAGATGGCCCACGGTGCGGGCGTCTTGTAGAACCGTGAACAGTGGGCAGGAGACATTCACAGAGCCGGTTTTTGTGTAATGAAGGACAAGTTAAACCTCACCTGTCAGCATAGTACAAAATTATAAAATAGAAATGTGTGTGTGTGTGTGTGTGTGTGTGTGTGTGTGTGTGTGTGTGTGTAAATAGCAAAAATGAAAGAAATATTACCGAAAGAATCTTTGTAATGCAAATTAGGTCTCTCAAGTTAAATCTCCAATGTGCAGCGAGTATAGATATAGGAACTGAGAACTTCCTGGATGCTAGTATTTTGTTCTATTGTTCAATTGTTACATTGTTCAAGATAGGAGGCTTGAACGGAGTTTAGTGTGAAAGCTGCCTGGGTTCTATCCCCATGTCACAAATAATAATGACGATGATATTAACAATAGATTAAGCCCTCTATCTTCACTGACCATTTTTATGTATTTATTTTGAGATAAAGTGTTGCTCTTTCATCCAGGCTGGTCATGGACTCACTCTGTAGCCCAGGCTGGCCTCGAACTCACAGCAATCTTCCTGCCTCAGCCTCCAGAGTGCTAGAATTACAGGTGTGTGCCACCATGCCCAGCTTACGTGAAGGTGGGAAATGGAACCAGGGTCTCACACATGCTCAATAAGGCCTGCAACCACTGCGCTGTGCCTCTAGCCCTTCATTTGCTCTTAGTCAACTTAAAATCACTAATTTTAAAGGCTATGCAGCTGGACAGCATATTATTAAAGTCCAACAAGGTTTGATGAGAAATTAATAAGGTTTCCAAGGTGTGGTTTATGGTAAAAATTTCTAGGGTTAGCTCCCACTGACCTAAAGGCTGCCTTTTGTGAGAACATTGACTCTCCACATGGTGCCTGGAGATGTCTGATGGGTGACTAAAGTGGAAAAAAAAAGGTGTAATGTCTGTCTTTACCTTTTGTCTGCCCACCTGAACCGTTTTTGATGTCTTATTTCTTGGGTCAGATTCTCTTCAGCTCTATGCAAGACAAGTTTCTCTTTAAACGTTGTTTTGTCCAAGACCTTGCTTTAGAGTTAACTTGGCATATTGCCTGTTGGAGCTCGTATGTGTTTCTTCTCTTAACTCTTGAGCCTTTTTTTAAAATAGCTCAAGCAGTAAAAGTCCTTCAGTTCTATCAGAAAGTCAGGATGTTTATGTAAAATGATGACACCAGCTATAAAAGTAAGTCAACAGATCGTGAGCAAAGATGACCACCTGTTAACCCACGTAGCACATGGCTGAATGTTTGGTGCAATGTGATGCTGCCAGATACGACCTCTATGACAGGTTGACTGTGACCATCAGTCATACAAATCTGTCCAAAGAAACGTCTTCAGGAACCACACCCGGCTAATGAAAATTACCAGGTTTGCCCACCTTCACAAATCAATGAACACCCACTACACTCTCAAACCAATGCTTGCTTTTTGCAACCAAAGCCTTAATTTGGCTGAAGTCGCTTTTCTCGCTCCTAATGAAACTACCTAAGTAGGAAAGTGTGTGCTTACAATAGCTGGCACAGGCCTGTTTCCACCCTCTCTGGGTCAAAAGTTCATTTTGTCCAGAATCAGAAACAAGCATTCATATCCTTGCAGAGTGCTTCTAATTATTCCATTGCAAAATCTTAAACATAATTTTATTTTTTTTCCAATTCTAAAAAACCAGATATTTGCTTTGGGAAATTATATTTAATCCAAGGTATGCTTACCATATTCATTATGTTTTTAAAAGCAAAAGAGTAGTACCTTATAAAGTTCAAGAATCAGAACTATTCAAAATGGAGTTACAGTGAATCACTCAGTGCTCTGTTGTGTTAATAGACACAAGCACATGCCAGAGGTATTTCTAAGAAGCCTCATTTACTCAATGAAGGCATTCATTTTAATTTAAGAATAATTTATACGTAATGTAGTCTACAATGCCTTCTGTCCTTGCTGCTTTGAGATCAGTGCCACAAATCTGCACGGAAGGTGGGGGCCAGGAGGGTCCAAAAACTTCCATACAGTTGACCACCTGCAGCCTCCAGGCAGCGAGCCTGCAGATCAGGACAGCAAGTTTCAGTACAAAACTAAAATGTTATAAGCTTCAAAGCAGATTCTAAGCGGAGGGATTTTTGAGGTCTAAGTAATCGAACAATCTGATGAAGTTGAATAGCTATGCATGTGATATCAGGTTCAAGACATTGGAACTGTGAATTTATGAGCAATATTAACTTTTCTCCCCAACCCCACCCGAACCGAGTATGCTTCTGTGATTTAGACATGGAGAACCTTAGAAATCCAGAGAAGAAGATAAATGTATAACATCAAAACATCAGTCCTAATTGTAGTTTGTGTTGGTGCTGGGCAAGAATTGTGCCTTCTGGAAGGTTATTCAAACCAAATTCTGGACCCTTGGAGAGTGTTCGTCTTTATTTTTTGATCGGCGATATGGCCTTCTTTCTCCCAGGGTTCTTTGCGCTTAGGAAACATTTCTCATGTTCCTTTTTTTTTTTTTTTCTTTGCAGCATAGCTGCTGATTTCAGTGTAAAAATGGATGATGAGCATTTATTCACCTATATAGTTTTCCTTTTCTTTCTGCATTCTTTAAAAATAAAATCTTATAACTTCATTGCCCCAGGCAGTGATAGAAGCCAGGCAGAAATTATTTAAAGAAAAAAATGAGATTAATATTTCAGTTTGAATGTCAAAAACAGAGGGAGTGTGGGCAGTATAAAAGGATTTTCAATTCGCAACTGATATTATCTGTGGTGTTGTATTTTCATATAAAAGCAAAAAAAATTAAGAATTTGTTTTTTTATTTGAAATAAACACATAACTTACTACGGGGTAAATTGTTTAAAACAAAATTAATGTCACCCACTGGGTTTTTGTTTATTCATCTCACCTCTTACTTGAAATCTCGTTCCATAAGAATGTTTTATTAATGATCTATTAATAAGCATTCACTTAAAACCATAACTGATTAAAAAGTGGACCTGATTTTAAGTAAGTGTTCTGAAAATATTTCACTTATTGAATTCATTGAGGTTTAAATTCTCATTTATATAGCTAGAGGGCAAATTACAGATATACGTGCTTGTTTTATCATTACAATGAAAGTAATACTTCTATTTGGAACACTAATTAAAATTCTACTCTGACCCATATAACTGCAGCCTCTTCCTGAATAAATTAGTTTCAAATCTTTATAAAAAGTTTACCATATATGTGTGTGATAATGAAAGTATCTGTCTTTAGTATAGCATAATCAAGGTTAAGAGAAAGTAAAAAATTAGGTTCAGGTTCAGACTTTTTAATACTGCAGGGTACAATTTTAGTACCCCACTGAGAGAATTAGTCACACGACTCCCATTAACTTTAATGGAACCTGTATGGGCAAATTGTATGCTGAAATTCTTAGGAAGTTAATGTCAATAGACTTTACTAGCTCCATGTTTTCCTCTTTGGACCTTTACTTTGGGCTACTCTAACTTTCTCATGGTCCAGAGGGAAGACAAGCCAATAAAAATGATTAACCTAAATGTTTCCCTAGTTTTATAAGCTTGCATTTTTATGTATCTGCCAGAAGTTAGAAATGTGCAAACAATGCTGAGAACAATCTTATACAATTGCCGAGTAAATTCAACTAAATAAAGAGCAGTTTGAAAATATGAATAAGTGTTCTTTAAGTATAACTATTGTAACACTCTTTCTAGCATTTATTGGTATTTCAGTAGCAAAAACAGCTTAAAGTGTTTTGAAAATAATAAACATTGAAATTGACTGTTTTTGTATTATCAGACTTTTTGCTTATATTTGAAATGAATTATGATTGCTGTATATTTTGACCTTGTTAAAACATTGTACACCACACTGTGACATTGCTAAGAAAAA
Source organism: Ctenodactylus gundi (assembly GCA_004027205.1). Classification (NCBI taxonomy): domain Eukaryota; kingdom Metazoa; phylum Chordata; class Mammalia; order Rodentia; family Ctenodactylidae; genus Ctenodactylus; species Ctenodactylus gundi. The sequence goes on from PVKB01004809.1 coordinate 83,250, forward strand.
AAATCAAATACAGAGTGAAAAATTAAAACTTCTTCACAAGGTGTAAAAAGAGCCTAAATTATTGTTACTCTAATTGGTCAAACCTTATTCTACCATAATGAATTCAGTCACCAGGTTATGTGCTGAAATTACAATGTGTTAACAAATGTGTACAGAATTTATATTTACCACAGAAGAAAAAATGCATAAATAAAGTTTTTAAGGAAGAAACTTCAATATAAACTTAGCAGAACTTCTTTTTGTTTTATTTCATTGTGTGTCTATATAACCAAAACTTGACTTACCAGATACAAGTTAAACATTTGGATAGGAATATAGGGAAGACTTATAATGGAAGGACCAGTAATTAACAGCAGAATTAATTCATTTTGGGAAAAATATTTCAGGATAAAAAAATCAAATATAATCTGCTATGTAAAAATAAAGTTTTCTATAAAAACATTAGCCTACTATCATGGGAATTCTGAAAACATGCTTATTATCAATGAACGTGAGTGGTACCAACAGTTTTAGGTACCTCGTGTACACTACCATTTAAAGGTGAAGTTATTGAGCCTCCAAGAGGCCAAGTGGTGTCCAAAGGTCCTCCAGTTTCTTAGTAGCAAATTCTAATTCAAAGTTCTTGACTTCTTGTGTATTTTGAATGATTTTTTTTTTGTGTGTGTGTGTGTGTGTGTGAAGCATCTATGACAACCTCAATCAACTTTAGGGAATGGAGTAAGTAAGTAAGTAAGGTGATGAACAAATGTGCATGATCCCTGCAGCCATGGATCTCAGATTCAGGGACATAAAAAGTAACCATGCTAAAAAAGACAATTTCAGCCAGTGGCACCCAGTAAGAAGAACTTAGTGTAATCCTAACCAACTATAAGGAATGTGGTTATTTAGCATTTTTTATCTCTTTAACCTCTTCAGTGTCCTCGTTCTACTCTTCACAGCTCAAAGTAAAGAGCCATTTATTAATGTCCTTATTTTTCACTCATCTTATTGGTTAGTTTCCCTCACAAGGCATACACAAACTTATGAAACAATATTTTCCAGATTCATGATTTCTGTATTATATACTTGAAAGTTTTCAAAGATGTGTGCTTCATGTTGAGCTTCTGAGTATTCGTTATATTTAAGTGTGCATTCTCCAAAATGCATGTGAAGTAACTTAATCCACAAGGTAACAGTGTTCCAAGATGAGACCCTCAGAAAGTGATTAAGTCATGAGAGTGGAAACTTTGTATATAGGATTAGATGTATTTATTAAAAGATTGTCAAAATAAATCCATTTTTGCAGTTCAGGTGTCTATCATGTGAGATTTGTGTTCCTTCATGCCAGAGAACACATACCATTATTAGAGACACCCTCTTGAAAGCAGTCTGAACCCTTTGCAGACAAGGAACCAGAAAGAGCAGGAACTAGCCAAGGAAACTTTATCTCAGGCTACTCAGATAGCAAAACTGTGAGGAGGAAATTTTTCTTCTTCTTTCTCTCACCTGTGGTATTCTGCTATAGTAGCAAAAATGGAATAACATCATGACGAGTAGCCTTTAGCCTTTGTAGTTTGCCTTGTGTCACAGAAAAATTGGAAAACTTAAATCCAACATAATTTCAAACCAAAAAAATAATTTCAGAAAACAGTTATGGGAAAGAATTTCCCTTTGGAGCAAAATGGGCTATGCTCTATGATCATTTCTCATTTTGTGTGACTTTTCCCTCTAGAAAACAAAAGGTTTAGATTTGGTAGTGTGACTTTGGCTGCTTATAATTCTGTGAAATTACATTGACAGTCTTGTCTTCAAAGTCAGACAGTGGAGCTGTTTCCACCAGCTTGCAAAGGGAATGCATGGTGCTTTTGTCTTTCATCTTTCCTGAATGCAAAATTTATGCATGGTCCATTTATCACTAATCATGAAGTACCATACCTGGAAATCTCTTCTCAAAAGGACAGAATACACCAAATCAAAATGAACACTTTATTAAGGCAGATACTTTTTTTTACATCTAAAACCACCTTTTCTTATTTAATCCTTTCTAAAGATATCAAATGAAATTTAACAGAAATTATTCAGGTATCGAAATAAAAACAATGTTTATATAATTAAACAAGAATTTCCACTCGTAGTTTTCCTGTGTACTGATACATCTCGAGGAAAATTAAACATAATAACATATTGTCTTAGTTACCTTTTTGGCACTGTGACTCAGTACCCAACATCCACAACTTAGGTAAGAAAGATTTATTATAGCTTCCAGTTTCAGAAGGTTTCAGTCCTTTCATGGACTGAGTGCCATAGAGCTTGCTGATAGGAAAGCCAAATTTCCTAAAATTTCCAATCATATCTGTTGTTTCACTTTTATTAGTTCATGTGCAAGTGAATTTCTCCATACGTAGCTTTATATATTATAGTGGACAAAGTCAAGAATTTTAGGCAAAAAATAAGAAGTCTTTGGTTGGAATTTCTATGATAGAAAGAAAAATGACTTATCTAGAAATTTACTAAATGACTTTTCTACATATGTGAGGCATGTCTTCATAGCTCTCTCTTTAAATTTAATATTCTGTATAATATATCAATAGACTTATTTCTATAAGCATTATTTATCATTGACTATGTCACCAAGTTTATAGACAGAAGAAGTAAAATACAGTAACAATTAAAACAATCCGATTTTAAAACATAAAAGCCATTAGAATAATTTTGATTTGGGGAAGTGGCACCTTTTTTATACATTTAAAAATTAAAAATTATTTGCTTTCTAGACATACAAGATTTTTGGTATTATGATTAATAATACAGATCTTTACTTTTATTTATAAAGTGTAAAATAAGATAGTTCACTTCAAGTTAAAAATGAAGATATTGGACTACAAAAAGGCCAAGTCCAGTACAGGAAAACAGTGGAGGGAACACTAGAAATCTCTCCTGAGTTTAAACTACCGAACACAAGCTTCTCATTTACTGTGTATCTATCCAAACTTAATTCAAAAATTTGAAGGTAGTATACATGCCAATTAGTTGCTTTTGTCTCATCTCAGGCCATCAGGGCCTGGCTATGAGAAACCACAGCTTCTAACTCCACTTCTGTGTTTCCTATGCCCCATGGATACTAAACGATCCATGAGAGGAAATTTGAGGCTATTATCTGCCAGAGAAACGAAAGAATCCGAAGAACTCACAATATGAGGAGATAACCAACGGTGCACCTTGTTGACACATCAAACTTTTGAAAATAGGGTATTAATTCATTAATAATTAATGGGACTCAAAAACATTCGTGTATATGGAGCATTAATTTCTGTGCTTTTGGAAGGAGTTGGTTAATATTTATTTTTTCCAACAACTTATTATAAAAGTCAGAATACGATAAATACTAAATTTTATTAAAGATTAAAAATTAAACATTAGTTCTATATTATTGTTAACACATAAAGATTAGACTATTTCTGGTTACCATAAATTATGTGCTAGTTTATGATTTCTACGTGTATGATGTATATTATCTGAGATGAAAAATAAAAACTACAATAACTACAATCAACTTCAGATAACCCAGACAAATGCCGAGCCATAAGGTTTATTTACATTTAAGATTAAATATGTATAAGTTTTAGTTTTCATTTATTCCAAAACCCAGAAATGAATTTGCACCTATTTAGAAGCAACTAATAAAGGTAGAGAGAAAATTTAATCTCTTTGACTGTTTCTCAGTGTGACTATGTAACTTTTGAAATAAAAAAGCAATTCAAAACACTAAAAATCCTGTTTTATTGCTACAAACAGAACTCTAAAGGAAAACTCATGAAAAAAAAATAAAAACTTGTTCCTGAGGTATACAATCGGACAGCCATTAAATTAAAAAAAATTTAACTGGATAATTTGCTGATTTTTTTTTTACCAACTTGTGTTGGTTGGAGAGTGTAAAATTTGAAGGTCTTTACAAAACTATATGGTTTTTATATTCAGTATGCCTGCATGCATATATGTGTATAGATAATTGCTATGCCTTGTACCAAGGATTTGAACTGTGTAAAATTACTGTAGGAAGTTGTAAATGATGTATGAAATGAGAAATTTTTGCCCACTGGCAGTACAAGGATAGAACAGAGATAGTGACGTGCAATCTCTTTTCTGTCATTTGTCATAGTGTTCATCTTATAAAAGGCAGAACTTACCGACAAACTTGAGTATCAAACTCGCATACTAAACAAGATATTTTATTGCTCATTTTAGAAGTCGGACTTTTTCTTGAAAAATCAGTTTACAGAAACTATTACATCCAAGGTAAGTCTGAACAACCTCCGTGATCCCAATTACACATCCTACAACATTAAATACAGAAAAGCCTAAACACCACCCCATATGTGTGCCTTCACACTTGTACTCTCTATATCTAAGTTCTTAGACATGCTATCATAAGCAAGCTTATTCGTGAGCATATAGAGGCTTTATTCATAATTATTGGCATATACTCATTTAAAAAGCCTCAGAGTGGGTTGATATTCTCATTTGATACCTTTTTCTTTCAAGATACGTTCTCTGTAAGCTACTATGTTGCCCAGGCTGGTCTCTACCGTATGCTTCCCCGCCTCAGCCTCCAGAGTGCTGGGGTTACTAGCATGTATCACCAGCTCCAGGCGCATCTTGGTGCTTGAAAAACTTCACTTCCCTCCCATCATTGACTGGCCCAAGTAACAGAAGCAGCATCTTTCTTCAGAAATAGCCTTAATGGAAAATTTTTGTGACTGACTCCTTTCTCCATTGATCTGCCTTCAAATCAAATAGTTGATTAGAACAAAGGTGGTAGCTCCATGTATCCAATGGCATTTTGTCCCAAATGTCCCAGCCCAGGATAACAAGTAGGAGAAATAAATGAATAAAAGGTGATAGGGTCTGATATGGTATGCAAGAACCAGGAAACTTGCCACCGCCCTAACAAGCAACAAGCTCAACAAACTGAAAAACCAACAGCTGTTCTCTAGTTCATAAAGGAAATGAGTGGCCAGGACAAACCTCGGCTCTCAAAATTAGACACACTGATCACCACGTTCTGCAGAAATCCGCAAGTGAAGCTTCTGAGGGAACCAGAGGTGGTATATGGGGTGGGAAAATCTGCCCTGTAATGGGGAAATTGCAGAAGACTCAGAGACACATTCTTAGGAAAAAAAAAAAAAAAAAAAAAAACTTCAGGAACCTCCAAGAAAACGATGTCTCAATCAAGCACCACTAATGTCAACTATGGCCCTCATGCTTGTTGTCAATTGTACCGCTAAAGGCTCCATCAGATTCTCAAAGTGAATATCGCAGAAGAACTTTGCTGGTTCTAATGACAGGAAGGAAAAGAAATTATTTTAAAAATAAATACGCCAGAACATTCTTCTGAGCAAGGTCTGCCCTCAAAAGAAACTATTCAACCAGTATCTTAACTGCTAAGTTTTTTTTCTAAAGCCCAGATGACCTTGTGAAAGGAATCCTCACTTTCATCTAACTCTACCCTCTGCAGAAGGGCAGCACCCACACCAGGCCACTCTGGACGGAGGGACTGAGAAGTGTGTGTAAAGGTTATTGTCCAGAGAAACAGAGTGACTAAAGGACTAAGACCTACTTCCACAACTGCAGAATACTTCCCTCATCCTCTTCCCATATTACCAAAGTCTTAGAACAGGTTACCCAGTACACAGCTGGTTATCAAGGACAAAAAGGACAAAGGCTGAAACAATACAGGATGAAGAACTAACACAGGATCAGAATGAGATTCACAATCCACATATAGAGGAAAGTTTGGACCTATGTAATCAGCAATTTAAAGCAATTCTACATCACAAACGTTAGTAGATAAAATAGCAAAGAGAAACAGATACGCAATATGAGCAGAGATGAAAATTCTACCAAAATATTCACATCTGAGTAATGAGTGTGAATAACTCTAACAGAATTGCCCTTGAGAGGCTTATTAGTAGAGAAGTCATAGCTGAGAAGATCCTCTGTCAGCTTGAGGACATTTCAATAGAAACCCCCACTACTAAAAAGATGGAAGGGGGAAAAAGACTTAAGTAAAGTTGAAGAGAACAACTGAGAACTGTGGGATAGCTGCAAATGTTATTAGACAAATTCTAAGAATACGAGATGAAGGAAGGGAAATAAGGAGAATGGAGAGTTGGAGGAAGCAAAAGGAAAATAGATTTGAAAATAGAAGGGAGAATACGGAGGCGTGCAACTAGGGAGAAAAGGGTGAGCGAAGGGGGCAACGGCGACAGCAGAGATGACCAAAGTTCACTACTTGAATGTATAAAAATATCACAAGAAAGCTTATCACACTGTTTAATTAACTCGTGCTAAAATGTGTAATATAAGTGACAGAGACTGTTGAGGTGGATCAAAAAACAAGACCTGTTTTGGATAAGGTTCTCTAATGGAACAGAATCAGCAAAGTGACGGGATTGGAGGTGGAGGAGTTTGCAAAGTCTGCGTACTGGGGAGACGGAAGACCCAGTAACTTCTCTGTTCAGTCAGCAGCAAGTTTCAAAAACGAAGAATGCGTATTCAGCACAAACCCAAGAAGGAGGGCCTGGCCCGTCCCTGGAGAGTCACCCTGTGAGTCTTGCACTAGAAGGCTAAACAAGTGAAGTGACATGTCTCCAGATTACGGAAACAAAAGGCACACCTACTCAAGCCAAACGAAGTCTTCAAACTCACACTGAGTTTCTTCTTTCCTTTTTATTTCATCCAGGCTACAAGCCTATAGATTGATGCTTTTCATAACAGAAGTGGGTCTTCCTCCCTCCATTTGGGGGCTTGTATGCCAATCCTCTCTGGACCCACTTCTATAGATGCACCCAGGCTAAGATGTACTACTCTAATAGGCATTTCTTAATCCCATGAAGTTGACACTAAGATTAAGGGTCATGGGACTCCCAAGAGTCTATAAGAAGCCCACTTCAAACATGGAAGCTCACATACATTAAACATAAATGGAAGGAAGAAGCTATACCTTGTTAATACCAACAAAAGAAAGCAGGAGTTGTGTTAATTCCAAAATAAGACGTCAGAGCGAGAAAAATTATCAGAGATTAGGAGGGGCACTAAAAATGATGAAGACGTTAGTTCTCCACAAAAATATGAAAATCCCTAACTTGTATGCAGAGCAGAGCATTGAAATAAATGAAATAGAACTGTAAGGGAAGTAAATGAATCCACAATTTAGACTGACAACATCAACACAACTTCTTTTAGAAATGGACAGATGCAATAGGGAGAAAATTAGTAGGAACATGCATAACTGAGTAGCATCAGCAATCAACTGATCATAGTAAACACGTAATCTGCAGACTATTTCATCCAATAAAAGAAGAGTATGTATTTATCTCAAGTTCACACGTGGAATAGTCACAAAAGTATAAGGCATTCTGGGTCAAAAAACATACCTTAACAATTTTGAGAAAATAGAAATTAAAGGATTCCCCAGACAGACCGAATTCAGGTACAAATCAGTAGCAAACACATAGATGTAAAATAGCAAAATATTTGGAGACTGATCAACACATTTCTATGAGAAATCTAAATAAAAATTAAAAATATATTATGAATTTTCTTGAAAGTGAAAAACACAACTTACCATAAATTGTAAGAAAACAATGAAGAGAGTGTGTAGAGAAAATTTGTTGCATTAATGTTTATATTCTGAAAGAAATAAGACCTCAAATCATAGGAAACTAATAAAAGAAAAAAAATTAAACCCGAAACATCAAGAAAGGGTAAAAATTAGACCAGAAGTGAATGATATTGAAGATAGGAAATCAATAGAGAAACCTGAAAGGATTCATTGAAAAGATCGAGAGGGTTGAAAAGCTTCTAGCAAGAATAGCAAAGAAAAAATACAACATACAAATATTATAAATGGACAACAAGACATCATTACACAGCTGATGGATGAATAAGGGAACAATCAAAGAATACTAGGAATGACTGTATGCTAAAGTTTGATAATTTAAAGAAAATGAACCAATTCTTTGAAACTTACAGTCTGTCAAAAACTATAAAAATATATAATTAAAGAATATATTATTAAAGAACTTCAATTTGTACTTCATAATTTTCCAAAACAGTAAGCATAAAGCTTAAATGAGTGTTTTGATTATACCAAAAAAGAATAAATTATACCATCTTGTTCAAAAGAATGAAATAGAGGAAATATTTTTGATTCATTCTGTGAGGCCATCATTACTTTTAACTAATACAAACAATTATAGAAATTAAAAGTCTCTATGTCTCATGAACACTCACTCAGAACCTTTCAAAAATATTTTACATATTTTATAAAAATAATTGTACACTATGAACAAAGGGGATTAATCGCAGGTCTTAAAAAATTCGGTTAAAGTACTCCATCCTATCAGCAAACTAAGAAAGAAAATTATGACAGTATCAGTAAATTCCAAAACAGTGTTTGATAAAACTGAATTATCTCCTTATAAATATAGAAAATGAAATGATTCTCAGTAAACTAGGAATAGAGCCAGAACTTCCTCAACTTGACAAGTGCCTATAAAAAGAACCTAGACCTAAGTAATACACAATGGTGGGAAAGTGGTAGCTTTCTCAATAAAATCAAGAGCAAGACAAGGATGTTGTTTTTCACCTGGGCTTTTCAACATCATAACGGAAGTCCTAGTGAATGCAGTAAGACAATAAAAAGAAATGTAAAATATAGATTGAGAATGAAGAAATAAAGCTATCCCAATTCACAGGTGACATGATCATATATGTAAATATTTCAGAAGACTTAAACGAATGAAGAAAAAGTAAACTCCTGGAACTAATAAGCAATTATACCAAAGTCTCAGATGTAAGACAAATATACAATCGCTTTCCTATACACCAACAATGAACAGATGGAATTTCTGAATATATCAAGATGTCATTTGTTTTAGTATTGCTTAAAAATGAACTGTTCAGTCACAAATCTTACAAAGATTTGTATGAAGAAAACTACAAAACTCTAATGAAAAAAAATCATAGTCACAAAAAAAAGAAGCAATATACTATGTTCACTGAGAGCATGGCATGTTATCAAGATGCTCGTGTTTCCCACTTGATCTATAAACTCAGTTCAATTACAATCCTTGCAAGTTATTTTGTGGCTATTAGCAAACTGGTGATAAAGTTTTGTCTTGTGAAAAAGAAAAAAAAAGAAGCAGCACAATATTAAAGAAGAACAAAGGCAGAAGACGGACAATACCTGGCTTCAAGACTTACTATAAAGCTACATGTTCTAGCTATTGTTAGTTGTGCTGCTAATACCCATCAACAGACCAGTGGATACACAAACTCTGGTACTTATACGCAGTGGAATACTATTCATCTAAAAAGACCAACAGCGTGGAGGCTTTTGCAGGCAAATGGAAGAAACTTGAGAACATCATGCTTAGTGATGTGAGTCAGAAGCAGAAGGTGAAACATCGAATGGTCTCTCTGATATGAGAGTCCCAGATCACAACTCCTATGGAACTTAAGACAAAAAACAAAGTGAAAGAGGGGGGAAGGTGGGGGTGGAGGGAGGCAGAGGTGGGTAGGGGGAGAGACAAAAAAAAACAGTAAAGCCCTTGTCACTTTGACAAGATACATATGAGCACAAAATGCTCAACTCCATTGTAAACCTTAAATTGTGCACTTATACATATCAATAAAATGGGGAAAAAAGCTACAATAGCCAAAACAATGTGTTACTTGCAAAATAATTGAATAACAAGACCTATAAAACAGACCAAAGATCCCAGAAGTAGACCCAAATAATTATAGCCAAAAAGAAAATCTTTAACAGAACACCAAGGTAATACAAAAAAGTAATATTTCCCAGAAGTGATTTTAGAATAACTGGATGCCCAAATTAAAAAAAAAAAAATGTGATCAACTCTTTGTCTTTCACAAGAGTTAACTCAACATGGATCATAGATTCAAAGGTAAAATGTGACTTTTGTTTTGGTGATGACCAAAGGGACAATCTATGAAAGAAGTAATCCATCAGCCAATATTAACCAAAACAAAATATTTCCTCTCTAGAAAAGACAGTGAAGAGAATAAAAGGAAAATAATATGAGAATATTTTTAAACTATATGTCATAATTGATTGTTATTCAAAGTACACAAAGGCCCCTTATAACTCGAGAACTGGTAGAGAGACCCTATTAAAAATGGACCAAAAAGTTGAGTGCCACTGCACCAAAGATTATACACATGCTGCAGAGAAACAGAAAAGGAAATTCAACATCATATGTCTTAAGAAATACAAATTAAAAGAATGAGATATTACACCATACCTAATAGAAAGGACAACATCAAGAATATTGCCAGTAAATACTGGTGTAATTGTGGAGTAACAGGACCATGACTTAGTGCTACTGAGAACGATAGAAAGTTCCCTTTGAAAGACAGGTTAGAAGTTTTCGTTTTTGTTTTTTAACAAGACTAAAATAATAAAACAGCAATCATGTTCCCTAGCATTTACCTACTAGAACTGAAAAAATACACACGCACACACACACACACACACACACACACACACACACACACACACACAGACATACACACAGGCACACACACTACAGAGGTATTTACAGAAACTCTATTAATAGTGATCAAAACCTGGAAGCAACCAAGAAGCCTGCCTACAGATGAGTGGATAAGTCACTGGAATTCATCTGAACAATGGAATATTATCCAGTAATAAAATATGAGTTATCAACCCATGGAAAGACATAAAGAAATTGTTATCTACACTAGTAAGTGAGAGAGGCCCATGTGGAAAGGGTACATACTATATGATTCCAACTACTTGACATTCTGAAAAAAGGCACAACTTTGGAAATAATAGGCAGGTCAATGGTTGCCAGGGGTTAGAGGAAGGGAGATTAACACAGGCAGAACACGGAATTTGTATGACAGGCATCTACTTCATGTAACACCATAATGATGGATATGTATCATTATAAATTTGTTGTACCCCAGAATGTACACCAAGAGTAACCACTGACATCAACATAAACTATTGTCTTTGAGTGATAAAAACGGAACAGTGTATGTTCCTTAATTGCAGCAAATGCACCACTTTGGTGGAGAATGTTGCTCGTGGGGACAGGCACTCGTATATTATGTAAGTAGGAGGTGTGGCAGAAATCTTTGTACCTCCTGCTAATTTTGCTATGAACCTGCAACTGCTTAAAACAATAAGATATATTTTATGTAATACAAAGGAAAAGTTAAAAAACAATGTGGCATGTACTTTTTGGTTATAGAATTTGAATTTAGGATTATAATAAGCCTATCGCAAATGAATCAAGACTCTGCCTCTTTGGAAAAACAAGATCAAGTTCATGAAATAAGCTCAAAAAATCATGTGAACAAACTTGGGTTTTCAAGAAGTTGATGTTTTATTAACGTAGGCTCAAAATATCAGAAGTGCTATTTTTCAATGGCGCTTTACTTTTTATGTACACAGAATGAATTTAAACATTCATGCAATTGCATCTTTTTCTAATGTGACTACTTAACTTCAGGTTGCACTTACAGTTTCGTCTTTTTAAAAACAGCAACAATAATATGTTGTGGTATTTGACATTTTATACATTATGATATTTATAGTTGTTTCCGAAAATTATAAAACAAATACTTTCTTACCAACTGAGTTCGTCTCTTCTTGGAATCAATGGTGATTTTTCTTTTGCTTCATGATGATAAAGATGAAATATCTGATTCTACTTCCCATCTGTAGACCACATAAATGAATAGCTTGAGTTTTTTGTGACTCTTATAAAATTAATAGCATAGCTGTGCTGCTGTGAATAAAGTCAAAATGTACACAATAAGACAGCATATATTTGATTGTTTTCTGTCTAGAAAGTAAATTGAGTCCCATTACAAACTCACATAAACAGAAGGAATTAAGTAAAACTCTTCAATGTAAAAAAAAAAAAAAAAAACTTTGAAATTATGTCCTGATAGTTTGATAACACTTAGAATCTATTTTCACTACCTGTACTAAGTTTAATACAGGAAAAGACTTTTGTTGGGAATGTGTCTCGTGCTATCTTTTTCCTCCTTCCTTTAAAATTGTCCAATTTTAGCTAACAATATTTTTGTCACTAAAAGACTACTATGCTCTCGGTTCTTTCCTCTTCATCATAGTTACTTTTCTTAAATTATAGAGACTTCATCGGTTCCTCCATTGTCCTTCTGTTTATTTGTTTGTCTATCTGTATGTGTGCATTGACACCATGGGCCCAGAATATTATCAAATTCCAGCTCTAGAATTCTTTTCCCACAGATTTTCATTTGTCATTGTTTATATAGTAAAAAAAAACACTAAATCTGGGAAAAGTCTGACAGCAATAGATGAGCGGACCATTAAGAAATATTTGCTAATGTCTATAGGTCCTATCATTAGTTCTTTTTCTATACTGGAAATGCTATCAACCAGAGTCAAATAAACAAGCCCATATTTTGTTTCCCACAAAGAAAATATAATTACCGCTTACTTTACCACTACAGCTGGGTTAATTTATATCCCAAAAAAATAGAATTTTGAGGCAAGAAAAAAGAGCCACTTTTGATATTCTTCAGAGCTATGGGTTAAAACCAAATATGGTCACATGTACCTTCAGTCAAGGATAGGATATTATGCCCAAAATGAAGAGTCATTTGCTCAAATTATGCATATTTCAAATTATCTTTCATATGTATAAGTATGTTAGATCTGCACAGAAATTAATTCATTACATATCCAAATGATCTCCAGATCAGAAACGTGATCTCCTCTAGTAAGAAACATTCGCATGGGCTTCTGTTCACACATCTCACACAGTACGGGTGGTAAAAGCAGAAGTCAAAGTGAGCCATGATGCAGCAAAAACTCCACAAGCAACAAAAATTTTGCAGGTTTTCTTTCGTGTTTCCGAGGAAAAGAAACGTCTGAAGTGTTTTTATTGCTTTATAGCATATTTCTCTTCTCTGTTTCTGCTTCTCATCTCCTTTTCTCCTGGGAGCTTCTCTTCCTGTTAATCATTTTCCCTGCACCTCTAGAAAATGTTACACACTTGTTACTGAAACGACTTCAGAGTTAGTATGCACTAGAACAGCCACAGGTAGATCATGTGAGGATAACGTTTGCTTCATGCTTCCTTGTAAACAATAACATAACATAACAACACTTCTGCTTAATTCTTGTACCTAAAGTTGTTGACCAGATTTTTTTAAGTTATTACATATGCCGTGAAGATACTACGAAGATTTTTTTGTTCTTTATAAATACCGATATTATGAAACTATGAAAGTGCAAGTCCCCTGGGTCTAACTTATCCTGTGTTACAAACAAACTTAGATGTGATAACTTCAAGAAATTCCCCTCAGGCTAAAGGCTAAAGTGATTACTGATATTTCAATTTTGCCTGAAATTTCTCTTCATTGTTTTATTCCAAGTTCTGCCTCAATTTATGAGCTCATTTACCTTTTTTGTGATGGTGGGTATTAATTAACCTGGGATGTTCATATTGAACTACATCTCCAGCGCTTTTCTTTATTTATTTTTTTAATTTTGAGACAAAGTTTCATCAGGTCACTAAGTGGCCCCAGCAGCTCTCTAATTTGAAACCCTTCCTGCTGCCTCAACTTTGCAGAATACAAGGATTATAAGAGTGTGCTACCATGACCAGTGAAGTTCCCCGATATGTAAAATGTGTCACCCTTCCTTGCATTCTCAGCTGGATTCTAAGCACTCAGGGAAAGTTCTTAAACTTGGGTATTTGCATGTGCCTCGGCCCTGAGCTGGCTGCTAATATACAGAAAAGGAGTACGTTGTGATTAGCATGTGGGGCCGAATACTAGAAAAAACTAAATGTGAATGAAGAACAACATATATCCTTCAGATTTCTTCCAGGGACTAAATGAAATGATGCTTGTAAAAGCTGTAGACCATGTTTGGCCAGAACTACACGTTCGGTACAATGAGTGATGAATGATGGGGACAGCCATTCTAATCTGGCTTCTGCAAGGCAGACTAAGATGTGGCTGCGGTTATCCAAGAGAAACACTGGAAATCAAAGCATGAATTGCTACCATGGTTTGAATATGAGATCCTGTTCAACAAGCCTGTGGGACCCCATACAGTGAATACGGAAAAGACATGCTTTCCAACAAAATTTTCCCAGATGTCTCCACGGACACTCCTATATCTTCTATTCAAAATTCTAAATTTATTAATAAAGACTAGATTCATTTTTGCTAAAACAATCTAATGACTTGGAATTAATTACTCCATCTTAGTCAGCATCCCTATTTTAAGGTTGAAATTTTAAGATTTTAAAATTGAACTCCGAGGTGATAGAAAATTTGCTAAGTCATCATTTGTCATGAAGTAAGAGTAACTTTTAGGTTTAATGTATTCCTCTCAAGATATTTGCTAATCAAAGGAAGTAGTACATGATTGGCTAAATACTTTCACATTTTAGAGACTATCTCCTGTGAATTACTGAATTAAAGAACACTCACTGTAATCATCAAATCACAAGGAATGTTAATTTGAATGTGTTTGTGACTATTGCTGCCTTTTGCAGCCCCTTAAGGGAAAAAGAGAATAGAGGAATACTGAAGATCATGTTTCCGTTCACACTTTCATGGTAATTATCAGCTTTTCAGGGTAGAAGGACTGAGGAAATTCAGTCGAATCCAAATAAATTATGATCCTATTTATAATTATTTAAGTTTTATAAATAAACTAGGTTTATAAATTAATTTTTACACTTAATATCACTAAATCACTGATGGTTTTTTCTTACGGCATGATAAAAATTGGCATAAACTTAATTCAGAACAGCAAACGAAGTAGAATATATTAAATGTATGAAGAGAGGAGGAATGGATGAATATCAGCATGTAAAATACTGCAATTCATTAGGATTAAAGCAATGTTAATTAGAATAGTGTGTTATTGTAACTAGATACATAAACTTCTAGAAAAATTTACAAACTGAGATAATAAACTAGTTATTTCAAGAATAACTACACACATGTATGTGTCTATTTGCTCATGTATTTGTGAATAAATATAGTAAAAGTATATTCCAAGCTTGAAATTTCAAGCAAGTAGCTTTCTTTACAGAAGTACTTGTTAACTAATTCTGTTTTTCCCATGTTAAATTAAGACATGACCTTTAAACGAAAAAAGTGAAAGAAAAAAAACTTATAATGACTCATAATCATTCATAACCCCAATGTATAAAATTAACCACAGGTATAATTTTAATAATCTTTTCTTTGTTGACATTTTTACATATACAAAATTAAAATTATTAAGCACATAAATGTGTATAATAAGATATTTTCTTCCCATTATATTTTTAAATAAGTGTGATCAAGATTAATTTTAATGGCATATAATTTACTTTTGTATCTTTACTACCATTCATTTCATAATTTTTTATAATTGGGCATTAACATTATTTTTGAGATATCAGTATTTAAAAATTGTACAGTCTATAATGGCAAACATTTAGGAGAAGAAATCCTAAAATTTAATAGTAGATTTGGATGAAATAAAATAAATCTGACCATAGAAAAATAATACCAACTAGAGTATACTGGGAAAAAGTCTAGGACACACTGCTCATCACGTTGCATCTCAGGGTTTAACTCTTGCAAGCAACTTCACCTGATGTATTATACTAAGGAAATATCCATCTCGTTCGCAATTAATATGTAGAATTTCCAGTCTTACCGACGCTTTGTACTTCCAGTTCAACAGTCCCTCTTTTCCAGGCAGACTGTAGGCATCTAGGGTAAGTTAATGACGTGACTGAATAAAGCTTGCTAATAAAAAGATCAAAAGGGATTAATAAAGCTTTACCCCTCGTTCTCATCTCTTTGTCTTTCAGTCTATTCTCTTGTTCGTCCCATGCTGCATACTTTAACCCTGGTTCTTTGCAGCTAGATATAAGCGATTTTCAAATGATTTGAAAAATACACCACCCGATTCTTTTGTGAGGTTGGATAGAGTGAACAGCGTTCAGAGGGAGGACATTAGCACTACGGATATCTCTAGCTCAATAGAACATCAAAGTTCAGCTTAAGAATCAGCATTTTCCTCAGATGACATCTGTGATAGATGGTAGAAAAGCAAGCTTCCCTCACAAATACCAATTCTAAAAAAAGAAATCATGCTTCATATGGCTTTTCAACACAAAATTCACTACCTACAGCTTAGCCTATGAAATTGGGCTTAACTTTTTCAGTAATAATCTGGTATGAGACTTTTCCTTAGCTCCAGCACTCAGAAAATATTAAGTATGAGGTGAGGTCACAAGATGGAATGAGACGAGAGCGGCAAATTCACTTTCCACCTAATTGTTTTTATTCATGAATGAGTGTGGTAGATGGTTGAGGCACTCTCGTGTTCTTTCTTTTGTCTGTTCCGCTCATGTGTCCAGCTGCGTGACTATTTTGTGCCCCGCACAGCCACACGTTAGTTTTCCAAATCTTTTCAAGCATTTTGGCTTAGGGACTGTGCACACGTTGCATCGAGACTTCTATTCTTCACCCGTAGCTGCCAGTACAAAGGGTGCCATGTGGACACACACCAGGGCACAAGTCACCCAAGTCGAAGGACAAGGAAGAGATGGGGTATTTGTGGTTGCTGTCAGTACTAAAGGAAAAGACTTCAATTTTTCTTTTCTAAAATTATCTTTCACACTACCCAGCAGACTTTGAAAGCTTAAAAATGAAAGAATGCATGAAATATACATATTACTTTTATTGAGTAGATTTTGCTATCTATAAGCCATTTCACTGTTTACATGATGATATTGTACAAGCCTTGCATGTCAGTTCATGCATGCATGTAATTGTTCCTTTAGGGAAATAATATCATCACCTAAGGATGAGAAAAGAAATCACTATTTCTTTTTCCAGAAGCAGATGATAGTATCTAGAGTAAAACATGACATTCTGTTTTGCTTTCTAAATTTATAGATTTACACATATAAGCAACAAACCTGTAGTGGGAATGCTGAGGCTTTACATAGCTTTGAAAAGCATTCTCGTGTACTAGTTCAAGGCATAAACTAAATGCCTTGTTTTCTCCCTCTGTCCCCAGGTCAGTTTGTCAGTTTTATGGAATTAATTTTTTCTATACTGCTATAATTCTCATTGCCAATTCTTCCACTGAACTGTAAGTCTTTTAAAGATAAAAATAGCATTTCGTTTACTATTTTAGTCTCCACATAATAAAAAATGTGAATCTCATGCCAATTGTGAAAAGAACATGGTATTTAATTTTAAATTCTGTTCCTAGAGTATTCATGTATAATACAAAATTTTAATAATTTTGTAGTCTGTAGATAGAGTAGATTACAAGGACATAATTCTTTAAGTTGCATCTCTTTTTCAGAAAAATTTTCTTTCGTATTTGAGCCTACTTCAATTATTAGAAAATCCTCAAAATAAGTTTTATTAGAAATATCATTCAATAGTGTTACATTCCCAAAACAAATTTTCTCATAAAATTGCATGTACTTACAGGCACTTAATTTTTCTATGAATTAGTAATTATAAGTAACAGTATATTGAGTTTTTATTGAAAATCTAACTGTGCTATTTCATAGAATATTTTTTAAATATCTCTTATACCCATCCCCATGAACCATAGTATTAATTTTATATAAAAGAAAAGCAGGTTTGACAAAATTAAAAGTGATCTAGTCTTAAACTGGTCTCATCTCCTAGCCGTTAGCTCATAACAGCATATCAACTACAACTAGAAGTCCAGTCCTTCTCTCACTGTCTCCCACATTCCCTCCCCTACATACTTTATGCTATTGTTTGTTTAATAACATTGTGTGATTATTATTCTCTTACTCTATTGTACTAGGTATCGGCGAACTGCATTTCCACCCCCCCCCCTCTCTCCATGGCAGCCTGAGGGAAAAATAAAGTTATTTTTAATTTAACAAGTTTGAATTACCAATGGTAGGATCAAATACCTCTAGGTCCTTTAAATCAAATTTTTACTAAAGCAGATATTTACTTATTTGTTTAATATGTATTGTTCATTCACGATTTGTGCAGCATTACACACACATAAATAAATTGTGTAATTTTAATGAAGCGAAATGTTGACATTACTTGCACATAGTACATGAATACAGTTCAATAGGATCCAACTAGATTATTGTGGCCGATTTTCACATAATCCACAACTCTAAAGAGTCAGAGAAACAAACAATTTTGAATGAAAGCTTTTCTCAGTAAAAGTGAATGCAATGGGAATAATTAAAGCAATTATTGGTGAGAGTACAGAAAGCGAAGCACTGCGAACCCTATCTTGGGAGTACAAAACAATAAATTCTCCCAGAATAATGTGTGTTTATGCTTGGTCTCATACAATGGTCTGTAAGTGTGACAGCCACGATTAAAGAATGAAGTCTTGGAAAAGAGTACAGCATCAGTGCAGCTGATTACTGGTACAGAAATATGTAATCCGAAACAGATATCTTCACATGGAATACATGGATTTTACTAAATCTATCCATCTTTTACAAACCCATCAGTAAATCCACTCACTGAAAGATGTGGGGGTCTAGAGACAATAGAACAAAGAATGAACCTCAAAGATGACACCTGGCACATCCATCGTCTTGACATCTGTACCCTTCTATCAAATCTGACACACATCTACTCTTCTTCAGAACCAAATAGCCAGACAAGGTGAGCAGGCTCTGGCCAATGGTATTTCTTAGCGAGGGGAGAGTAGAGAGCTGCTTCTCCTCCATTAAGACAGAATAGGCAGTTTACTCCCTTGGATTCCAAGAGAAGGACCTATTTTGCTAAGCGACTATTAGGGAGGCAGAGTCATGGTGCTCACACAGAAGGCCATATCCCATCTCTGGTACTTATCTGCTCTATCAACTTTTGTAAGTTACTTAACCTCTCTATGCCTTAATTCCCTTCATCTGTAGAGTGGGAGTAATAGCAGCACCTCCTCGGTGGGGAGCTGTGTGGGGAGACTTGACAGTGTAAGCGAAGCACTCATAAACACGTTGGCACACGGGGAGGACGCCATCCACTGACTTGGTTTCCCAACAGTCAGAGAAGATGAAAGCAGTGGCTGAAAGCCTCATTGTACTTTCTTCCTGTAAGAATTAATCATTCTTGTTATTTATTTTTTTATTTATTTTTACTTTCTCCTCCAGGATTCTAGTAAACGAATGACTTTGTTTTGTGCTGGGCCTTCCCGTGAGCCTTCTTGCCCGTGATCCTCCAAGGAAGAAAGGATAATGACTAGGCACAAAAGGCAAATAGACAGGACAGTATGCTAGGTGAAATGTGCCAAGCATGGCGTGCTTCTCCTTATCTAAGTACCCGGCACAGCCCACGGGGAGCTAATGTTCCATGAGTGTCTTCAGCTAGGCGAGATGAGCAAACACAATTTACAGTCCTCTTGTAGAACGTACAGTTCTCACTGATGTACTGTAGAATTAGGCATTCACTGAGGGGAAATCTCACATAGGTGTTTTTACCACCACGAGAAAAATAGGAAGGAAGGATGGAAGAAAGGCAGAAAAGAAGAGAGGGAGGGGGGAGAGAAGAGAGGGAGGGAGAAAGGGAAGAAGAAAGTTGTGAAGGGAGTGAGGGAGGGAGGAATTTTACACTGTGATGAGGAAGATAAGCTGATTGTGGAAATATTAATGATTTGTTCTTACTAAATCTGTAAACAGACCCAAAGACATTTTCAAAACTTGCTTTAAGCCTCATTCTCCGAATTTGTCAGTTCCCGTCTGTTACCGAAATTTTATGCCCTGAAGCATTTGGCATATACAATAATTCTAAGTGTGACTTTCAGGAACACTCGCTTTACACAATACCAGTATTAAGCATCTAAGCTATAAAATTCAAGGACAAAAGAACCAAAGCAATAAGGATTGAAAGGGGTTGTGACTCCAGCAATTTCCAAGCTGTGTTATCTAGTTGTGTTATACCCTCATCTTTACCCCAAATGTTTGCTTCTGATTAAATGAGGACAGGTGAATGGGTATGTGGACTTTGAAACACAGCTCATGCATTTCCCAAAGTTGAGTAGTGATACCAAAAGCTTTTGTAAAAATTAAGAAGAGAGTAGCGAAGAATACTGGGTCACAAAATTTAGAAATGCTTTGGGAAGGATTGCAAGTTTGTATCATGTATTCTGTCGTTTCAAATAGTAAGACTTCCCAGTGGAAAATGTCTATAAGCATATTTGTTCATGATTTAAGCTCTGAATTAAGTCACAGAGTATATTCACTGGCCTTAAAAAGATTGGAAGTCTTACATCTTCTACGTAAGATCATGGGCTTAAAGATTTAAAAAGGGAACGAGTCAGAGGAGTGACAATTTTCAATGGATAAACTTTTCTTAAAAGATTTAAAGACTTGAACTTCTTCATATGCAGATTTACTGTAACTTTTTCAAAATTCTTTACAATTGTAAATTATTTTTAAATATTACAAAATGTATTTCTCAGCATGGTATGATTATTTTACTGGATATTACATTTAGAAAAATCACACAAGTAAAAAGATTTTAATCTAGAACGGTTAAACAGAATTCTTGCAAATGTGACATCCACATAGGTGATGTTTTAAAATAGATATGTACATTTCGGAACCTATCAAGCACTTAATAAAAGATGACTCCTTAAGGCAATTTGCAATCTAAGGTTTCAACTAGATATATGTCAGTGTAAATCAGGAACCTTCAGTCCGCCATTTTTCTAAACAAGTATGCCATCATCGTTGCTTGCTCCGTTTCCGTGAGGCCGTCATAAATCTACTGCACTGCACTGCTACCTCAGAACACAGTCCCAGATTCAGATACCTGAAAGTACAGTGACCTGTGCACACAGCAGGTGTATCTTGTAGTCAGAAATCTTCATCACCAGTGGGGCATATTTTATTTTAGCAAAATCTTAACACAGATGCACTCATCCTGCTTAAATGCTACCTCTTTGTTATTTTCTTTTATCAAAAACAGCCTTCCCTGTTAGCCTGGACACATGAGATAGAAGTGGATGTTCCTTTTCACGTACACACACATGTTTGCATACAATGGCTGGTGAATTAGCCAAGACAGACTTCAGTGAACTAAATCTGAATGGCAGAAAAACATTTTTCTCAATTTGCCACTGCTGATATTTGCCTGGACCTCAAACTACTAGCATTACGCAAGTGGAAGGAATAGCTAAAATTGGTAATATAAGGTTTACTGCTAATAGTAAAGGTATATGCTAAAAGGAAAGTAAAATAAATGTATAAAACTATTTAATTTTCAGGTTTCATGCTTAAAATGGCATATTAAAACTGGAAAAAAAATCATAAACCTTTCCCTTTTCGGGAATTATACTTTATAGTTTTGTATTTATTGAATGCATTCATGGGCTCCCTTAGGATGTGAAATGTATGGAAATATATGTGCATTACTAAAGAAAGAACTAAATTTATTCTTTCCCCACATCACGCTCTTCTTTGCAGTAGAGGTTTTTAATTCAATACAGAGCTAGAATGAGATGGAGCCAATTTCCTGGTCTCTATGTGTGACAAATGCTGAAAGTGGCACAAGATTAACAAATTAGTTGAAGTATAGATCTTAAAAGATTTTTTTCTGTGTTTCTAAATCAAAATTCATACTTTATTTGAAATGAGGCCTTCTTCAGAACTCGATAAAAACTCAGTTCTTTATTTTTCTCTATTTAAGATGGAAAGATTGTATATATGACCACAGACTACAAAATTTTTAAAAGCAAAATTTCTATTTATAGGAAAGCTTACAGAAATTAGGTTTGGAATATGATTTTTATAATTACTATCTTATATGCTAAATTAATAATCCTAAAATATGGGAGGATAAAGCTGAAATTATTTTCAAAATAAGCAATTCCAACACAAATGCATAAATTTAAAAGCAGGAGCAAAATGTTCTGAATTCTGCATTTTTATAGGAAAATTATGCTTAAAAGGTAAGGTCCTATGAAACTCACTTTTCTAATATTTATTAGCTTGCTTTTAAATAAAAGCTATCAGACTTTGCTATTTTATCTAATCTTAAAATAATGTGTTTGATGTAATCCATATAGCCAACACTAAATAATAAAAACATCTGTGACAATAAAAACACAGAAGAGTTGTAGAATTGTTTAATTTAGGAGAAGATGGCTACATTTAATAATCACGTGTCCATGAATTTATTTATTCTCCTTGTCTAGAAAGTTTTATATTTTGCAAATGGTGTCTTTTTTAAAGGAATTAGATTATGACACAAAAGAGCTTTAGGAAACATATTCTGAAATACATGGTTTGGAATTACCTCGCTCATTTGGCTTGAAAACCTAGTCATGGTCCACCTATTCTGCTTAGGCTTAAATTATACAAAAATAGCAACAGTATAAAGCAAGCACAATCTTACTTGTTGTACCCAAACATGATAACATGCTTAAAATTCAAGAAGAGCCCTATGCAGGTTGTACCTCTCAGTCACCCAATCCCCTTCCACATATCTGTTCATGTTGACAGACTCTGTCATAATACATCACCAGAAAGATCAGCACAGGAGAACAAAATTTCATCGCCTGACAGCAAGAGGAAAACTGATTTTCAGTATTGAATTAGCAAAAATATACCATTACCTCACTTCCAATAAGTCTATTATCTTTAAAAAAATAAAGTGCCTGCTATGATCGTAAATGTATGCACAGGCAGCTAGGTGTATGTCTCCAAGGTCACCCTTAGACTGACAGGCTATTTTTATTTTCTGTTTTTACGTTGTTGTGTCTTTTACAACTTGGAAGTGATTGAGGGAATTTGAAAGCATAATTTCTTAGTGAGACATTTAAAAATATTTCTGGCAAATAAGTTGAAAACATTCTCTTCCACGTCAAGTATCTGCAGAAATCCCCTGACCCTTTCAGTGGAACTCTTTAAGCTTCTGAAAAAGTTAGGTACCTATTTAAAAAAAAAAAAAAAACCATCTCGCTCTGTGTTTGGATTTCAGTAGCAATTTAACAATACCTGTAATAAACAACGTCTTTTGCAGCCCAGGGCATCATCTGCCACTTAGACTTTCATTTGGCCCCCACTCAAACCCTGCACAACACTTGCGCACCTCTTCTGTCTATTATCCTTCAGTTGTGCTATTCCCAAATATTGACATCGTCTACTTTTATCAGCATTAACTGCTCCGCAGCTTCCCGAGCTCGGGCTCAGGTCTATTTCTCCCTATTGATTATCTTCCTCACTCCAGCAGGTAGCTAGCCAGCGAGGCTGTCCTGAGAAATAGCTTCCAATGACTTTACACGCACAATTTACACGGAATTGTTTAAAGAAGATATTAGCCTCAATACAAATCAGTGAACCTCATTTAGTCAATACTGCACGATTCCGCTGTTGGCACCCCGTCACATGGTAGTCTTTACAGTCAGCTGCCGTGCCCAATCTGCACATTAGCGATAGTATTTGGTTTCATATTAAAATGAAGCTGGGCTTTTTTCGCTTTTGCTTTTCGTTTTGAAATCTTTTCAGGGTACTTTTTACATCACCTTACTGAGCCATGTGATAGTAATATATTTTGAAATATGAAAACCTGAGATTAAATGTTTGATTTTTGACAGTGTTCTTAAATATAATAAATTCAAAAGGAAATACTGTTAAGTTAAAATGGAGTGTTTTCCATTAAGTCCAATCAAATGGTAGACAACAAAGGATCTTTTATTTGAGAATATGAAGTGAAAATGAAAACCAGAAAACCTTTACTAAGAAAAGGTCCGGCTAAATTATGTTGGAAGGAGGTCTCCAGATTGAGCTTGGGTGTTTCTTTTGCTAAAAGTGAATTAAACTAAGATATGCTATGAAGAAATATTTTACAAAGAAGCAAAACTTAATGCTTTTTGGAGATGAAAATAGGGTCTAAGAACAGATGACTTTGAAAATAATTGTAAAGAAAGATCACATATGAAAAAAATTGCCACAGCATCTGATCTTTTCTTATAATCATAACAGGGAAAAGTTTGGGGTAAAGTAACGCTAGCCCCCTGTCTCTCTTCTGTGGCAATGCTGTAAAATTCTAGAAGTGTTTACATTTCAGAATCACCCCTCCTCAAACTACTGGTTTATGATGGCTAATGAGATGATAGCCAAATGTTAAGAACAGGAAAATTCAAATGAAAATCTAAATGTGAAATACAATATAATGAAATAACTAAGCAACCTAATCCTACCCTGAATGTTTGTGCAAATATTGCAGAATAAACTGCAATACATTAAAATTCTTCAGTGGTTATGTAATATGTAAGCAAAGGTTTACATATAAAACCCTGAACTATCCAATACAGGATCTTTATGTCTGTCATATCATCCTAATGTTTTCCTTGCAAACATAGCTAACATCTTAAAGTACAGTCAGAAAAGTGGTCATTAAAGGCTTGCATTTCTCTGTAAACTGAAATAAATAAGAAAGCATTCTAATCAAAATAGTGCATTGGTTATAACATGTAAGGGTTAGCTGCAGTGGCCAAGTTGTGGGGAAGAATTGGGGGAAATGATGGGCAGGAAGCTGGTAATTTCAGCTTGTACACCTTACGGGCATTATTGCTCACCTGGTAGATAAAAAGTAGGAGCTGAACAAAGTGTCAATTTCAACGAGGAGAGAGTAAATATTAGTAGCATTGAAAACGAACACAGGAAATAATTAAAATAAAATTAACAAGTTTGGAAATATGTCAAGATTATTTTTTGTACTATGAAAGGTGAATGGAGTATTTTTGTGTGACCTTCCCTTTCTTTTCTTCTCTCTCTGAATATCACTAGTTGGGAACCAGAGCTCTGAATCTCAGGTAGAAAAGACATGCTAAAAGATGGCCAGTCTATCCTGACCGTACATCTCCTCACACACTTATTGCAAACTGACACTCATATAGCAGTCTTTTTTTATCACAAAGATTCAACAAAGAACAATTCAGGCACCAGGTGGAAAATCATATTCCAAGGAGGAGAAATGCTATAAGTGCATATTCAGGCTGCATAAGTACAGGTAGGGCAAGAGTAATTGTACTATTTGCCTGTAACAACGTCTTATCATTTAAAGGAAGCCAATAACCTAACCATTAAATTACTTAGGTATAATTTTGTATATGGGTTCATGTATGTCTTTAGCACAGATAATGTATAAATATAAATTCCAGCTCAAACGGAAATGCAAAAACCTTAGGGTTTTTTTTTTTCATTTTAAAATGTCCTTTTGGGTATATTTATATGTATTAAGTAATCTCTACTAAGTAAAATATGAGTTTCGTGTTACCGCATTTATCATGTGATATTGTTACATAAAATAAAATGCTATGCATTGTATTTTGAGTTAAGAACAGAACACTGCCGTGAGGAAATTGTGTGACCTGTAAACACGAATGAAGGTAGATGTTCAACACTAACAGCAGCAAAAGCGACTAGCACCATTTCAGATGAGTGAAGGCTTTGAAATATCTACTAGAAGGCTTTCCAAATAAACAATAATATGTAAATTTAGGTAAAAACCAATTATACAAAAACATAACATTCTTAAAGTTTGATATTGCTCTGTAACTTTCTAAAAGAGCGAATTTTTAATTGCTTAATTATTTTTATTTTCGCAGTCTGTTAAGATCCAATTACAGAAGAAAGCACTATTCTGAGTCTATTATGATAAGCCTTATGAATGTTAACATTTATGATTGAAGATTAATATTTTAAAAGATCTAAGCTGACCATTTGCAAAGCTTAAGATAATCGCAAAAGATGTATCAATTCATTCCTTTAATGTTGGTAACAAAAATATATAATGAGTCCATAAATTCAAATATTTTTCCATAAATATTCTGATAATATAGTCCAGGCAGAAAGAATATTTTACACCACAAGTTAACTGCAAGAGAAGTAATATTGAATTCTACCCGATACTAACCCTCTTTAAAGTTCAAACCTAATGTACTTAAACTACACACACATACACACACAACATTTACCAGGAGGTATTCTGTTTTTATTGTTAAAGCTAAATGGAACACATTAAGATGATTATTATATTGATATACATGTAATTATGTAGTTTTTAAAATATTTTGCTTATTCTTAATTCACATTTTCAGCCATGCAACTGTCATTATTAATTTTTATAAAGTGAAAATATTTTAAAATACGAACTAAATCATTCATCTACTAAATTCTAAGATAATTTTGTTGTGCTCAGAAAATGCAATTAAGACAGATAGTTAATTGAAATTGATTTCATAATGCTTTACTTGTTTTAGTGATGTTAATCGAAAAATATACATAATCAAGGAAAAACACTAAGGAAAATAACATCAGCACTCTACATAGGGATTTTGTACATCTATTTCATCTCCAGAACACAGATATACCATACATATACCCAGATATAATCATATAATTCAGAATTAACAATAAAGGTGAGTGTGTGTGTGTGTGTGTGTGTGTGTGTGTGTGTGTGTGTGTGTTTGTGTATATGTGTGTCTGTGTAAAGGGAGGAAAGGACTTGGTACACTTCTTGAAAGATACTAAAGGAAATGAGTTTAAAGGTATTAAGCTACTATATAAAAATCATTGATAATTTTTATATTCTTTGTCTCTCTCATTCTTTTTCTCTCAACTTCTGTATGTGTATACAGCCACTAAGAAAAAAGTGAATATTTGAGATAAATGGAAATATATGTAAAACTACATGTATTCTTCAAATAAGGTATTTTAATTTAAATAGATTTGGACTTTCTGTTGGGAACTAGGAGCTATTCTATTTGTAAAATTAGCATGAAAATGGCAATATATTTTGAATATTTCATATTAAACTTTTCCTCTGAAAATATTTTTATTAGTAAAGGCTTTCTGAATTATTAAATATTCTAAAAGCATTACAAAATGCCATGAAATGAATCTGAAAATGTCATCTTTGTAGCTTAAAGTTCAAGACTTCAACTAAAACAAGCTTCCTTAGCATTTGATTCAAATACAACTGAAAACTGCCTGGTCAATTTTCTTTTATCTATATCTACTTGTTGGTTTGCAAATTTGCCTTCCCTCCCAGTATGATAGTGTTGGGAAGAAGATAATGTAGGGTTACACGCCAAAATTTACATAACTACCTAGCAGTTAATATCTTGGCCTTGAAGACTATGCATTTAAATGACTATAAACTCAAACTCAGTTCTGCCAGTATGACAGCATTCTAGTGATGTGTCTAAAGCCCTTCCACAGGAAAAGGAAAAAAGTACTTCAAATCACCATTTGCTGATACCTGATACCTAGATTCCTGAAACCTTTCATTTAAAGTATATGTTCTATGTATCCAAGGAATCCTATTTAAACTGAGAGGAGAGCAGTGCTATTTGCCATGAAGTTGGGAAAAAGAATAGACAAAAAGTTATCTGTAACTCACAAGTAAAGATATTCAATTCCTAATTCCTGCAAAGTTAGCATGGAAAAAACTGTATACTGTGTTGCCTCCTTTCAAAACAGTACACTGATGATTCAGTAGAATCAAAGTAAATTATGGAGGGAGAGAGGGAGATTGGAGGGAAGAGTACCTTTCCTGGACTCCACAAAGGGTTGAGGGCCTAATTATTTTTAAGTATAATCCAGCCAACCTCTTCTCATGCTTAGCTGCACTGAGTGACACTATTTGTGATGCCTAGTGTGCTGAAACTGAGCAGGTTGCTGTCAGTTTAAAAATGACTATAATAAAAGTGACCATGAAGATGGATCTTGTGATTTTGCGTTTCTAATCAGTCATCTGTGAAGAACACTTTTGCTTTGATTCAGCAGACTGGTGACAGCCGTGATTGATAGCGCATGAGGATGAAAAAAGGTTATTAACTGTCTTCCTATTAAGCTCAATGTATTACCCCTCTAGGTGCGTCTCATACTTTAAGTTAAAGTACTTACTCGGGTAAGGTCAAGAATGAACTCAATGGGGGTGGTATCCATCCTGCTGAAAATGAGCAAAGCATTCTTGCACTTTTTTTTTTAATTTGGCATTTAAACTACACTTAATATCACAGTCTTATTCATTAATTTTAAAAAGGAGGAATTTTCTTCTTCTAGCAATATACAGGCTAAACACAATAAAGATACAGAGAATAAATTTAAATGTAGAAGTCTGAATGTGGAGATAGCTAGCAACATGTAACATGCTGCTAACCCTATATTTAAAGAAATGGACATATCTTGAATAATGTAAAGAAGGATTTTTAAAGATAGTAAAATTAAGTGATGATTAAAATAAACATCTGTATTGTATGTGTAAATGTTTCAATTTCTAGTCATTCATATATGTTGACCATAAAGACTCAACAGCAATCTCTAAAATGTTCAGAGAATCCTACGAAGATTTCTAAATATTTATTTTGGTGTAAAGGCATTAAATTATTAACTTTCATTTTAGCTCTTGAAAAACCAGAAATATTATATACAGATGAACATTTTAAAGACATCTTCATGCATGTCCTTGATGAACACACTACCTACATGCACAAATAATATGATAGATTTTATTAATAAACTCTTTAAAGTTTTCCAATAACTGGGGACATAACATTAAATAAAAGGGCAAATTTTTAAACTTATATTTCCTGTGCACATTTATTCTTACTCTTACAAAGGCCAAAATGTATTGAATTTTTTGAACATTTCATTAAATTCGGTTTAAAATCATTTTAAAATTATAAACATCATTTTAAGAGATAACAGATTAAACACATGTATTTTAGTTTAAAATTATAGCATTGTGCTTCTTCCTGTTTCCTTCTAGCATGTGTCAGATGTTATTTTAGCCAAAGGTAGTTAAGAATTTCTGTACTGAAATAACCACTTAAACTATAACCAAATTCCAGGTCTGAGAGCTTGTGGTTTTTCATTCAGCCATTCTGGACAGTGACACAGGATAAGAAAATGACACCAAAATTTTATTAGAGTATCATTCCAGGAAAAATCATGTTATGCCCCCAAATTGTCCCTACTACATCATGACCTGTTTCTCCAACATCATTTATAATATCCGGTTTTTCTCTGTAATGAACTATTTTTGAAAATGTAATGTTTTATTATTGGTATCCATCAACAATGAAAGAGGGAGAAGTAAGGGAATAAAGTTCACAATTTCATTGAATTTCTCCTTAGAGTTTCAGAAATTGGCCCTAAATCCTACTCTGCTTAATGTTGTGACTGCTGTCTTAAGAAACCTTTCCAGTTTTCTAGCATTTTATGTATGCCAAGTATAATTTAAATATGCACCAAAAACCTCTTCATAAAAAACGTTGGACCAATATAAAAAGTTGTTTATTTAATGGATTGTGTTTATGTGGAGCAAACTTGAGTGTAGATTTTGGAATTCATACAAGATTTCCTCAACAAGACACATTTACTTCGTTATTAAATGAATTTCTCTTTCTGTTCTATCCAATTTCAACAGGAAAACTTGCATCCTGAAATTTAAAAACCATTGATGAGGTAAGTAATCAGGGACATGTGATCCATTATATCATTCTATATTCTTTTAAAATATATGTCAAAAGTTTCACAACAAAAATTCAAGTTAAAACATAATATGTTGTGTGATTCTGAAAAAATACTTGCTTTTAAAATACAAAAAAAAAAAAAAAACATATATGTGCGATCTGCCGCATGGTCACTAACAGAAGGCTCTAAACTATGAATTAAATTCTTATGTTCTTGTATCAGCCTAATTCAAAGTTTCTTAAGAAAAAAATGACAGAACGCAAAGGCCAGGCAGGCCTGAAGGGAACCTACATTTTCTAGTCTCCTGTTTCTTCCTTTACAAAAATCGAGGGTTTGAGCGCACATTCCACACCACATGCAGTTTATGCGAGAAGGCAGAAACAATTCCAAGTAAAGCTGAGGCTATCTCTTAGTGTAGTTGAAAGTTGAGCAGCGATGTTTTGCAGAATCCAAGATGCTGCATTTGTCCCTTTGGAAGTCCAGCACAGAATGTTACGTTAATGATTTTTAAGCAAAGGCTAGCACTGCCCAAGCAAACCCACGCTTGTGTGCCATTTCCTTACATTCGACTTTCAGGCTACAGGGACTTGGTTCACAGGGACTCGGGTAAAAGCCATCTCTCCTTCCCCGTTTCCAGTAAGTGAGTTCCTTTTAGTTTGCAACTCTTCTTCCTCGGCTCTTCAGTCCACTGTGCCCCTTGCTGCTGCCCCAGAACCTGCTGGGGGAACCAGGTAGGAAGGAGACCCGAGGGGCGCACGTGTGCGCAGCCAGACTTGGAGGCCGGAGGCTGCTGTCCACTCCCAGGCTGTACCTGGGCGCAGTGGCCACTCCGCCTCCGCCCAGCCCACTTCTGCCTGCAGTGTTGCGGCTGTCACGCCAGCCGGTGATTTGATAGGCTTGTCGGGTTGCCATGGTGTTGACTTCTTGCCTCTGAGGAGCTGCCCAATGACTGGAGGTCTGGGATTAAAGCGGGAAGAGGCGGCGGCCACCGCGAGCTCCAGCGGCAGCTGCAGCAGCTAGGAAGGGGTGGCTCGGGGACGAGGCCGAGCTGCCCTCCCGAGCCGGGGACCCGGGGTGGGCGGAGGAAACGGTGACCACTGAAAGCCAGGGGACCCCAGGGGCTGTGCGAGAACTGCCTCAGGGAGGAGAGCGGCCTTCCAGAGTCTGTTATCCCTCCCCCAAGACGTTCTGCCCCGGGCTGGGGGGTGAGCCTGAGAGCCCAAGGTGACCAAGAGGGTCCTGAGGGGTTGACACCTTGGTCCCCTGCACCTCGCCCCTCCTCTGGGCTGCACCCCGCTGTGATAAATAAAGAGGCGCGCCGAGGAGAAGTTGGGATCCTGGGAGCGAACTTGTTCTGAGAAGAGAAAATGCAGTTAGAGGAAACCAGGGGACAGGGCAGGGCGGCCGGGGCGCGAGCGCGGGCGGAACTTGTAAACGGGGAAATGAAAGGGAAAGAGGGCGCTTCTGGTATAAATTAGTAGGTAGGTGAAGGTTACGCCGAGAAGCAGAGGGAAGGTAAAGCCGGTGAAGGAGTGGTAGCCTGAGCCCCTGGGAGCTGCGCCGGGGGCGAGGGCCGCGCGCTGCGGCGCGGGCAGAGCCGGGGCCGCGGGGCGCGGGGGCGCCAGGACCGGGACCCCGCGCGGGCTCCGCGGAGGGGCGGAGGGGAGGGGCACGGGGACTGGGGTCGCCACAGCGCGACCGCCGAAGTTCAGAGTGCGAGCGCGCGGGGCCGAGCGCGGCAGTCGGTAGCAGCCGGGGAGGAAGGCTGCGTGTGCAGCCCGGGGAGCGCGTGGGAAGGCGACAGTCCGCGCGCGGGGCTGCCGCGGGCAGCCGGGACCAGGACGCCGGGAGCGCAGGACGGCGACGGCTTGGCAGGGCCGGGACGGGGCGAGCCGGCGCCAGGTGCCGCAGCCCGTGCCCGCGCCGCCCGCGCAGGGACTTAGCCGGCACCGCGGAGGGCGGCAGGTTCCCCGCGAGTCCCAAGCACACGCCTCGCTAACTACTTTATAGACACTTCCATTGATTTTCTTTAACAAATAAACATAATACCCGACGCCGCCGCCTCCTCCCGCCGCAGCCGAACCGGCGGAAGCTCCCAGCGCTGCGCCGCTCTGGACAGCAGTTCCCGCGTCTCCAAATCAATCGCTTGCTTTCTCTCCGGGTTTGGAGAGAACTAGTCGCTTCTCCCTGTCCTATGGGAAACACCATCTAGAATAAGTAGAAGACAGGTCCAGACACAACTTTGTAAACCGGGTAGGGCTACTTTTCCTGTATTTGCATATTAATTTTTGCTAATTAGAAGTAACTTCGTTTGGAAAGAAACCACCGGCAAAGCGTTCACCTCCTCTCCATCCGCAGGAAGATTAACCCCTCGCCGGGCAGGCACACCTACGCTATCCCCCTTCAGTTGTCTCTAAAAATATCCCTTGAAAAACAAAGAAAGTATTTATTTTTAAAGTAGCCCCCTTCAAACGCCGTTTCTGCTCCAGGTCCTTCTATACATGTCAAAGGGTTGTTGAATTATTCATTATTGTAATTACTATCATCACTGTGATTATCCCCTTCCATGTGGAAATAATTTTATTATCGTAATTTGATATCTGAAGAATTTCCTGTTAGTCGTTTGATAATCATTTTTTTCTGCTGAAAAGAAAAGTTTGGTTTATAAATGAGATAGAGAAAATGTTTTAAATGCTTTGATGTTTGCTATAGATTTCCGTTTATCTAATCGATCGGAATGCCAATAAAATCGATTAAAGGTTTAGTGTTTTACAAACAACCATTTTGTGCCTTTTGATTTTACGTTCAGAATGATTTTAATAAAGCTAATGTGTTCCTTCAACATTCTCCCTTTACAAAATAACCCGAAACCTGCATTGTTCCCTCCCTTTTTATTACAAGTTGTCACCTAAAGTTCTCCTACTAGGAAAATACACCAAAAATACAAGCAATGGCTGAAATGGTTTAAATTTCATTCTCTTTTTGCTCGAGGTATTTAAATAAAGCCCTTTAAAATCTTGGTGAATTATATGCGATCATTCAGTGATTGCGGAATATTAAATTAAACTTAGATAAATCCGCATTGAAGGAGGCAGCACCCAATCCTGAATTTATTTCCCATTTTCTCTAACAGCATCACTGCGCTCCTCTCTTTGCAATGACAATGTGCCAAATCTGGGCATTTTGAAAACATTTTCCATATGCTTTAAGAGGGGACTGACAGACAAAGGACAAAAGAAGATGATCATTTTGCTCAGAGGTATATTTTCTTTAATCTTTTTCTCGTAGACTTTCATTGATAATCATTTTAGAGCAAAAGTTTGAAAATCATTTAATGCTTTGTGTTTGCTTTTTACCTTTTGCCACTATATCTTACAATTGATTCTTGAAATAAGAGTTTGGCTTATAATCGAATGGAAAGCTACAGCATATCTACTTTGACAAGCAACATTTTGCTTCAAAATCTTTTCTTAATTTAGTTCCTGCTGGTTGTCTTTTTAAATTAAAGGTGATTTCATTATATGTTTTGTAGGTTAAATCAGATGGACTATGTATTTGCTGTAGGATTTAACAGTGCGTTTGTGTCTGATATTTGGGGATATTACATACAGTGATGATGGTTTTGCTTCTACTAGAAATGATCTGTACATTGGTCTTGAAAATGTGGGTATTTGTAGAAATGCAATGTACTGTTTTGAAATGATTTTATTTGTTGGTCGAAGTTTAGTGTATTGTCTACATAGCATTTAACTGACTAGATACGTATGTTGTTAAATTTTAAAAGATCATGACTTTATTTTCTGTTCAATGAAGTTAACTCTCTCTGTCTCTCTGTCTCTCTGTCTCTCTCTCTGTCTCTCTCTGTCTCTCTCTCTCTCTCTCTCTCTCTCTCTCTCTCTCTCTCTCTCTCCCCCTCTTTCCTTGCCTATCTTTACCCATCTGGATCATCTCTTGGATCTCTTCCCCAGACAGAATGTAAAATGTTCATTGGGTACAGTTGCTGGGTCTGTGTCAGGGTGGTTTTGAGGAGGGTGTGCTATGATCTTTGGTTTAGGTGATGTGATTGTGTCCTATATGTGAGAGGAGAATGGTGATAAAGGGTCCTCATTAATTTACATGAGAGTGTGGAAGTGCTTGTGAAGTTAGAAGACCGCCATTGTTTGGGGAGAGCCCTGCTTGATTTTGTTTATAAACACTGGGCCAGTTGCCTGGAGGAAAAGGAGGTCACAGCACCATCTGAGCTCTGACCTGGCAAAGGCCACAGGGTATCTGTCAGAATTCTCTTTTTCCCTTCTTTTCTCTCTTAATTCTGTCTTCCCCACACCCTGTTTAACTCCTCCCACCTTCATCATTCTTTTATTTGTCTGTATCTAAACTAACATTATGATCCCCACATCCAGAAAAAGAGAGAGAGAGAGAGAGAGAGAGAGAGAGAGAGAGAGAGAGAGAGAGAGGGACAAGGCTAGGACAGATTTTCTCTGAAGTCAAGGCCAAAAATGGACTTTAGGAAGAGAAGCACACACATGGACATGAACATGGAAGGACAGAGCGCCTGGTGCAGGGAGGGCTGCTCTTTCGGTGAAGAAGACCTTGCAGGAGACAAGGACCAGGCGGGAGGGCTGGAGGGAACCAGGGAAAGATTTAGCTGCTCCCAGATGCTCTAAGCTTAGGCACACACCCAGGGGGGCTTCTCCTTCTGGGTTTTCATTTCCTTTACTTCACTCACAACATCAAAGAGAAAGTCCAGTCTCTATGTAAGTCATATTTTAAATCCCCCCTTTTGTTAGTTGTAAATAAAAATGCACCTTGTTCATAGTAACGCTTTTTTGGCTGGGTCATATCACACACACACACACACACACACACACACACACACACACACACGAATCACCATCTCCTAAATTATTTCACGGTAAATATAATGTGTTTGTGACACCTTCTGAAATAAAGCATCCACTTTCCTATTTGCTGTCAAATTCGCATCTCCCCCTCACCCACATAACCCCCCACACACACACACACATGCACACACCCTTAAACAGAATGACAGACGTCGCTATTAGATTGAAGTGTGTCCTGGAAGGAGTTGCTGAGTTAAACAAAAATGTTAGTTAACACACTCCTTTGTTAAATAGCCCCCGGGTGGAGAAGACCCGACAAAAAGAGGAAGGGAAAGGGGGGGTGGGGATCTAAAAGTGTCTGGAGTGACATAAAGGGATCCTAACGCTGAAATCTTGTAATACCTCGTTTCAAACTGAGCTCGTCTATAGACCCCGGAAGCGCAGTCAAAAGACTGAGAATCTTTTTCCCTTGGGCTGGAGTTGGCCTTGAGCAGGAGGGACGCCAGGGGGAGAGGGAGGTGGGGTATTTGTTAGTGAATTGGTGAGCGCAGGACGCAAGAAGTGGGGGGGGGGAGCCCACCATTGAAATCTCACTAAACGGAGCAGATAGCGAGAAGTGGTCTCCTGTAGATTTGAATAAAGTGCGCAAAGGAAAAAGTCTAGTAGTGAAAATTACCTTTGTCTCAATGTTAATTACTGCTTGTCTCCAACACTCAACACTTAACCACCTGGCACCTCTTTGGGGTTCTTTACAAGTTAGCATTCGGCGCCAGGGTCCGAGTGTTCTGGAGTGGCCTAGGCTGGGGCTGGGGTCGCTTTGGAAAGTGTGGAAGGGGATCAAGATAAAGTTTTCCACCGCTCAGGCAACTCTCTCCTCGTTTCACTTTAAAATAAAAAGTAGCCCACGTTCCGAGAGGGCTGCGGAGGGTTCGCGCGGAGTGTGGGGACAGCTGAGCGCGGGAGGGAAAGCGGAGAGGGCCGGGAGTCAGGGTCAAAGGTGGACAGCATGGGGTCCGCGGAGACCCTTGAAGATCAGCTGGGTTTCTTGGCGCGGGGGGCCTAAAAGGAAGGCGCGGGGGAACCGCGGTGCAGCACGGTGGAGCCTCTCATATCGCGCCCGCGCCCCGGAGCAGCCCCCGGGCTGGACTCGGGCTTGTCCGCCCCGCCGCGCCCCTGCCCACGGAGCCGCGCTCCTCGCCTCCCGGCCCATCCCGCACCGACCTGCCGCCCCTGGGCTGCGGCGCCCTCCTCGCGCGGGCGCGCTCGGAGGCCAAGCCCTGAAGGGAACTCTTGACTCTGCGCTCGTCCCTTTCTGCCGCTTCCCCTTAGCCCATTAACCCCGACCCTCACCCCAGCCCTCTCTGCTTTGGAAAGAGGTGAAAGAAGACCAGAGAGATGATTAAAAACAAAACACACAAATATGTGTTAGGAGGGGAATGCTCTCCAGAACTGCAAAAGTGGGCGCCCCTCCATACAAATCCCCTTGCCTTTTGTTTTCTCTGAATTCTGTCATCACTCTCCACCCATCACACACACACACACACACACACACACACACACACACACACACACACACACACGGCTCGATTTTCCAAGAAAAAGGTAGAGGTGCGGGGCATTCAGGAGAAATGGCCACCAAATTTTAAAAATTATTTTCCTGACTTGACTTTTGTTGGTTTGTCATTAATGACATTAATAATACTGATGATGTTCCAATGAGAAAAGGGGGAGAAGAGGAGATGGTCATCCTGTCTAGATTTGTCCAGGGCACAAACAGCCCTCTTTCTCCACCTGAGCCTGATCCAGACTTATTGTTCTCAGGTGTTTCCTTCATCATAGGCATTTACCCATCTGAAATCTCAGGAAATGGCTTTTCCATCAGTGAGCCTGTACACGAAACCTTTTCCAGCAAAGGGCTTGATCTTTTCAGATTTGAACCTGGAAGTTTCCCTGCTTCCATTTCCCCCCATTCACTTTCCCCTCCCCCTGCACCCTACACCTCCAGACACACAGCTTAAATAGTTTTTTTTTTTTCAGCCAGAATGTTTGCTCTCTGAGGTGTTTTTTGATAAACAGTAACGCTACATAAACACCTTTTCCACTTGCAAGTTACAAAGAATTTAAATTTTACCCCTGTGTACATGGATGTTTCTTAAGGCACATGGATAAACCCCACTGAGATGCAATCAGATACCGCTAGCAAATTGGCTATACAGTTGCTATGGAAAGGTGAGGCTGTAAACAAAGTAACTTTAAAAATCTTAGAAAATCTTCCACTTTTAGCAGATTTCTACCCAAAGAAGTTTAAAACCGAATGGCGCCTTTGGAAAGGTAGTAGATTTTCTTTCTGTAGCCCTGGTTTCTAAAACATGGCTCCTTGCACCGACTGCAGATTCCTAAGGTGGTGATTTGCTTTTTTCTCTTAATAAAGACCATGTCTAGGTTTTATTCTTTGCCCCAAGCCTCTGGACTTTCATTGTAACCTTAGCCAGTTGCTGAAGGCAAGGAGCTTTCCTGATTTGGGCCTATGTCTGTTCTTTTGAGGACTATGCTTTAATCCTCTCAGGTGTTTTGTTCTGGTTTTAATTCTATTTGCATCAATCCTAGCATCATCCAAATGTTTTCTGATAAAGCAAGGGTTTAGGCCTAAAAAAGAAGCACAGTTGCATCCTCTGTAGCTCCAAGTGCTTGTTTGATAAACCTTTTTGTTGGCATTTAGTAGATTTGGTGCATAAGGCCTAAGACAGCATTTTGAAGGAGATCCTAGCAATCTAGAACTTCAAAGGCCTGTCAACTTAAAGGTAGCTGATGCCTCACCTGTCCAGGAAACTGGACTTTGTAAGTATTTCCTGTTTCTAGCTCATTTGATTTGTTCCTCTTACCTTCTTCAAAAAATTCTTTTTTTGTGAAATATCACATAAATGCTGTCTACTTCTGACCTCTGGTGTGACAGTGCTTCAAGGTACCATCTGAGTAGTAATACACACACACACACACACACACACACACACACACACACAAACACACACATTACACACACACACACACACACACACATATATATATATATATATATATATATATATATATATATATCCCATATTCAGTAGGGGGTATTTAAAAGTATGTCTATTCTGAGTTTTAGTTAATTATCTTTTAATGAAAGTGTCACTCATATTCACATCTGTAATATTGGAAAGAGATAATTAGATTTTCAAATGAGAATCAGCACCTTAAATTTTGCACCAGAAAATACCAAGTATATTTCATTCTAATGAGACCTGTAGTAGGGTTTTAAAATTCATCATAATGTGCTTCAAGAAAGATAACTCAACAGACTCGAAAGATGAAAGGTTTTCTAAGTCTTCTTAAAGCTATTACATTGAACTTACACAATTCTGATAAAATATTCAAGAATATTACATAAAGGCTGGAATGGGACCCCTAGACCCATACCCGCAACCACCACTTACTGTCATTTGGAAGTTTACTTTGACTAAACTAACCACTTCTATCTCCTTGCCCTGGGTTGTCTCTTCTGCCTGTGCAGGAGGAAAAGAAGTGTTTAAATAGAACGCCTGCAGATCCAGGGTGCAATTCCTCCTTTGAAATAGGCTGGGTTGAACGGTGTTTGCACACAGCCAGGACACCCTTTATTTACATGCATCTGCATATTTGCTCAGGCCCCCGCATTTCTCCATTAAAGTGCGTTCGTGTGCTTAGTAGAATAATCTAGGCAGAGAAAAGCTCTTCATTACCCTAACTCATATTTCTGCTTAAAGCTCTCTAGTAAACAAATCTCTGGTCCTGTAGTAATTACTTTGCCTCATTAAAATAAAAAAATCTCGATGGCTAAAGGGCATTGCTTTGACAGTATTTATGTTTTATTTCTTCCTCCTTTTGCTGTGTGTGCGTGTGTGTGTGTGTGCGTGTGTGTGTGTGTGTGAGTGTGTGCTTCTAATGAAGTTTCAGAGTTGCGCACAGGGGTGCTTGGGGGTAGGAGCCCCCGGAGGTCCCCATCTCCTGTCCTTCCCGCGGTCGCCTGGTCCCCGGCTCCAGCCCCAGATCTCGGAGCCTTGGAAGTCGCGAGGCTCCCGAGCTGCTCCGAGTCCCGGCGGCGCGTCATTTGCAGTCTGGGGAATGTTGATCACCTCACTAATTACACCTCTCTCTCTCCCCCCTCCCTCTCCCTCGCTCCCCTCGCTCATTCCCAGAGTGCATATCGGGAATAGACACACAAAGACATGCGCACTCAACTTAATCAGCCATTTTTTTAAACAGGGCTAAAACGATAATAATTAGCAGAATAAAGACATATCGGATTTTCATTTCCTTTCCTTCTTTTCCCAACCCCTTCACAACCAAACAGCGAGACCGCGGTCGGCACATGCTTTAACTCCTCCCGGACCCCCGAGGACCGCTCCATGCCCCCTACTCTCCGCTCCAGCTTTTTGATTTTCACCCAATAAAGTTCGAGGATTATTTTTTTAATTTTTTTATTTTTTAATGAACCCTCTCGTTTGACTTGGATGTGATCAGCTGTAAGTAAAATAAAAGCAAAACAAAAAAAGGCGAAGATCGAGTAGGAACTGCAGGGGAAATGGAAAGTAAGTTTTTTCTTTAACTTTTATTGAGTAGTTTGTGTTAAATTTAGGTCGAGTATCGATTATCTTTCCAGCCTGATCTTGCACAATCTTTGATATTTCGCTCCCGCTCTCCCTCTCCCTCTCCGCCTCTCCCTGGCCGCCCTGGCTCGCTCGCGCACACATCCCCTCATCCCGACCATCCCTTCCGCTCTGGCCCCCTCTGCGACCTCTTTCCCCTCTTTGGCTCGGGAATCGGCTCTGCTGAGGGAGGGCGAGGGCGCCCAGGAACCGAATTTTCCACTCTCTTCGGGGGCTGCGTTTTACGGGATTGAACTTTTGGATGAAGTGGCGATCCTCCACGGTCGGCCGAGCCGTTTTCTTTCCGTCTTCCTGTGTCTTCGGGTCCTGCCTTCACCGCGAGCCCGGGACGCGCTAGTGGCCGGGGAAGCTGTCAGCTCCGTCGCCGCTCGCCCCTCTCCCCGCACCCGGCTCGGGATGACGCGTCCTCCGCGCCTAGCCTCCGAAAGTTTGGCCGTGGGTCTCCGGGGCTCGGAGCCCCTGCCTCCCGCGCTCCTGGTTTACCTTCCCCGCCCGTTTGCAGCCCCCCCGCGCCCCCTTCCCGTTCCGAGTTCCCCGCGGGGCCCGCGGCGCGGGCGGAGGCCGGGCGCGGGGCTCCGCCGGGCTGGGCGAGCGGCGGGGCTGGCGGCGGCGCGGGGACGCGGGCGCTGTGCTCGGCTGCGCTGCGCGGACACCGAGGCAGGTCCGTTAGGAGGCGGGATCGGCGGCCTCGGGCCGGGGCCGGGAGGCAGCGGCCGCTCGCCAGGGGCGCGTTTGCCGCCGGGGGTGCGACCCACCGGAGCGCGGGCTCCCGTGGCTTGGGATCAAGAGCCGTTTCCTTTCTTTTTTGGCGAAGAACAAGTGGTGTGTGTGTGTGTGTGTGTGTGTGTGTGTGTGTGTGTGTGTGTGTGTGTGCGCGCGCGCGCGCGCGTGTGAGAAGGGGCTGTGGCCGGCCTCAGGAACTGGATCATTCCCGCCCCCCCTCCAGAAGGGCTCCATGTCTGCGAATGAACTTCACCTCCACCGCGTCTCGGGGCATCAAAGGCGCTCTCCGGGCGGCCCGCGCGGCGGCGGGAAGGGGCTGGAATGCGCCGGGTCTCGCCTGCTATTTCTACCCTCCCTCGGCCCATTCTTTCTATTCTTTATTATCGGGAAAATAAAATAAAATATCTCGTGGAATTATATAAAGTTTCTCTGCTGATGACCGAGTCACAGAAGGTCCCCGTCCAGTCCCTCTTCCCCTAGAACACAGCGGACCGGTTTCTATTTCTTTTGTTACCTGCGATCCGGGCGGGGGGCTCCCGCGGCCGCTCGGGCTGGGGTCCGGCCGAGAAGGAGGCTCCGGCTGGCGCCTTTGGCCGCGACTCCTCACTTCCGCACGGTTCTCGTGATGTTTTAGCTACCGTTCGGTGAGACACCCTCCTTGTAGGTACCAAAGGTTCAGATCGCAAACACGGACCCCCCCCCCCCCTCACCCGACCCCTGCACACACACGGACACATTCATACCCAATACACACAGACACACACACTCACACTCTCCCTGCTCTCCCCCCCCACAGCCGGCCCA